>PVHY01000964.1:0-182901 GCA_004024945.1 Uropsilus gracilis | reverse complement strand
GTAAGGGATATAGGGAAAATAAATAAATAAATAAATAAATAAATAAATAAATAAATAAAAGCCTTGAGGAAAATCAAAACAAGCTAAGCAACAAAATGAAATGCACAACTATGAACAGGAGGGAAAAGGGGGAAGGGAGGGGAGGGAGGGGGGGGCAAACCCTTGAGATTACAAAGTTGTGAAATTTATATATAAAATAAATAAATAAATAAATTAAAAAAAATAAAAAAAAAAAGATAAAAAGTTTTACTCACCAGGGAGACATAAAAAGCTAAAGTTTTAATGCCTAATATTACAGTCTTGAATGTGTAAAGCTTCAGTTTATAGGGAAAAAAAGAAAAATTGTTAATTCTACCTTCATACTAGGAAATAAGGATGTATGTATCAAATATTGACAGGTTAAATGACCATTAAAATAAGAAAGATGTAGAAATTTTGAATAACACTATCAATGCCCTTAGTTTAAGGAATATATATCTAGAACCTAACCCCCAGTGATTTCAAACACACAATATTCTGAAAAATACACTAAATATTTGGAAAACTCATTGCTTGTAAGATTCCACAGCCCAGCTCAAAACATTTTTAGAATTTGTACCATACAAGCCAGATTCTTTAATGAAACCATAATGAAATAGCCAAAACCTTATACATTTAGAAATTTTAAAAAACTTGCTAAAATTCTACTAATCAATAAATAACTCATTAGAATTCTAATATAACTAAGAGTGTTAATGAAAACTATTCATTCATATGAATTCTTTAATTGCATATGAAAATGTGTGGAATGCATCTGAATTGATACTCTAAAAACAATTTATTTAGTTCTGATTGACATACATTAAGCTGTACATAATTAATGTATATGGCTTGATAAATTTGGAGACAAGTATAAACCAGTGAAGCCAGTACTACAATCAAGATCATAAACATATCATCTCTAAAAGTTTCCTCCCACTGCTTTTAAGATTATGTGTACGTGTGTTAAGAGCACCTAATACCAATCTACCTTCATAGTAAATTTGTTATTAAACAATGGAGTTCATATATGTGTACTTTTATTTAATGAAAATAGAAAGCATGTTCTTGGGGTTTATTATAGGTACTATTTCATTAATGAGAAATAAAGGTGTAGAGAGAAGACCAAAGTTAAGCTGCAAATCATGCTGTTAGAAAAAGCAAAAGCTTCTCCATGGAATCTGTGAAATGGTGAGAAAGTGTAACTTGCCCATGGTCATGTAACTACTAAACTAAAGGGTTAGTGAGATGGGGACTGTGACCATGAGAGACGGGAAGGATAAGGACAGTAGCCCTAGAGACATGGGATCCCCAGGAGATAGAACAGATAGAACAAAGAAAAAGCCCAGGACACTAGCACTGGTTAATCTGTTAGAGCATCAGCCAAGGTTGACCATTTAAGAAGTTGCACAACCACCGTGGCTCATCCCCTGACCCAAAACAGGAGTGTAGCTATTAGCCCCCTGAAGTAGTCTTCACCAGTGACAACACCTCCCATGTGCAGGCGTGGGGACTGTTCTTGCTTTTTCTCTGTCCTTACATTTATCTTCAGGCTTTCTCACTGTTGGCAGGAGTTAAGCCGGTTCTTTACACCTTGTGGCTTTGATCACAGGAGCTGGTCTGTACCTTGAAACTTCCACTTGCTTACTGCTATTGTGTGTGTCTAGTGTTTCAATTCTGTTACACCAGCCATGGTTCCGGGTTCGTCATAATATCACATCATATGCAAAATAATTGGGGGCTAATTCCACAACTACATCTCAGCCTCAATAGAATTTGAACTACAGCAAGGTGGCTCAAGAATCTATATCTTCAGTGAGCATATCATACTGATTTTTCTTTTACCTTCCTCTCTTTTTTCTTCTCTGAGAGAGAGGTATGTGGAAACGACCTAGTTTACTCCACCATCTTGTAACAAAAGGAGTTGGTATTGTGGGTCTGGGACTAGCAGGCACAGAACTGTACCAAAGCTGTCACAAACGTCATAAGTCAAGAACTACAATGGGGTGCCTTTGCTGTTATTGGTGTTGTTCTATTTTTAAAATACAGAATAACAATCAATGTCTTTCAAAGTGTTAAAAGTGCTAATCAATAGGAATATGGTCTATAGCATCTTTCTAGAGTTTAAAGGGGTCTTCTTTTAAATAGATCTTAGAAATCAAATGGTTTGGGATCAAGTGTTTATATGCATGCCACTAGAATTTCTGCTTCTTTGCACATATCGATTAAGTTCACATTTTCACATAGCTAAAAATCAATATTCCAAAGAGAGCAAAGTGAAGACTAATTTACACCTTCAAAATAAACTATATATTTTAAGTTGCAGCTCCTTTGTTAAGCTATTGCTAAAATCAATAAGCAATGATCATGCAACTGTTTTCCATTCAAGTCATAAAAATGGTATTTTAGTTAATAGTGCAAAGAAAAAAAAGTGTTGAACCACCAAGTTGAAGGCAATGAAAAATATTTTCACTAATGTTTAAAAATGTTTATACATCATGTATTTTCACTGATATAATTTCTAATATATTCCTGCTAGATTTACTGTTAACTGTATCATATCAAGAAAGAGATGTTATCCTTCTATGTAGTGCAGTTATAAAAAATTCTTAATGTCACTTAACCAAAGTCTTATATCATGAGAAGTGATAATAAATATAAATGCATGCTAAGCATAAATCAATGTGCACAATTCAGGATATTAAGTACTTGTAAATCCACATTTGTACTTGCATATTTCTAGATATATGTTTATTATTCTCCAAATGGTATCCTCTTTTTGCTTAATAATTAATGCCTTAATCATATTTCTCATTTGTTACATATTTGCAGGCAAATGCCTATTTCGTATTCTGAGATTTACTCAACTATATTTGGGCACAAATTAAGTCCAATTCTTTGCGACTCTGGATAACTATCTCACCTGTTTCTTTAACCCATTTCCCAAGAGTAAATGTTCAAAATTTCATGACTCTTGATATATACTGTTGCATTACTTTACCACTTATGTGAGTTTACATTGACAATGATAAGGATAGAGTATACTAACGTAATCAAAGGCTTGCCTGCTTTAAGCACACTCAATATTTCTAATTCAATAGGTACAAATTGGCACCACATTATTTCAAATTGCATCATTTTACTTACTGATGAGGCTGAACAATTATGCTTCCTCTCTATTTTTCTTTTTGACTTTACAGAGTAGTCATTCACTTTATTCAATGGCATCTTAATTATATTCTTAAGAATTAAAATCTCCTTTTGTTTTATTATTCATGTTCATTCTTGATATGTCATACTTGACATCAATGTATAGTTTTCCCTTTATTTCATATTTGTTGAATAGATGTTCCACAGTTTGTATCATTGAATATGTTTATCTTCCTTCTTAAACTTTCCTAATACTTCTAATTGTGGAGGTTATCTTTCATCTAAAGATCTTACATATACATTATTCTATTTTCTGCTAGCTTTTCCATGGCATATGATAATATATTCAATCTTTCATTTTTTAGAGTTTATATGTTATATATCTAAATGGATTTTTTAAATATAAAAATTTCAAAAGACTTTGTCCAGGTGTGCTAACACTAAATATTGACTAATTCTTCATTATTTGTATATTTTTAATTGGTGTACTATTAAGACACCTCCATGAGCTCTTCATTTTTGTGTTACTTTAGGATTTTTAAATTTTGTTTGTATTCAAACTTCTTATATAATTAGATCAATTTTTAGGAAAAGACAAGTCTGGTTCACTGAAAATGATCTACAGTCAAACATCTGCTAGAGTAGATCATTCCTGTTCTAGTATTTTCTGATTTTTAAAATCTCATAGGCTTATATATAAAACTAGTTTCAAAGAAATACTGTGTTTTAGAATAAATTTTGTGGAAATTTAATGGTGTTTTGTGTTTGAAGTTAATACAAGACAGAGTAACTTAGTCCTTTTAGATTTCCTAGCACTCATTCAAGCTATCACCAAATAAGAATATATTAATTTCTTCTATTATAATCCTTTCCAAACATTTATTTTTTTCAAGTATCACTGCATTGGTCAAAAGTCTAAGAGACATTAATAAATAATACTCATACAAAGGAAAATGATCTGAAAACATAATAACATTTAAAAGCATTTTTGGAGATCTATTTATTCAGTACAGATAGGGTATCCACTATTCATGCAACGCAGATTTTAGGGTAAAGTTCAATCATTCATATTGCTCAATTAGTCCTTCATTTTTCTTTCATGTTCAGTATGTATGATTATTAATACAGCTTTTTAAAACTTACTGAAATAAACATTTAAGGATATTTCAGAACATGGTATTTTGTTTATTTTAAACACGAGTATTATTTTCCTATTTTCCAGTGAGCATATCTCTAGGGTTTTTACAGCAAACAAGTATCTTTAAGTATATCATTGTTCTTCTTTGAAAATAAGTCCTCTTCATATTGTTTGTGAAGTTTCTTACATATTTAATGCATTTTTTAATTTTATTGGCACTGTTCAAATTTATCTCCTATAGACTGACCAAGAAAGAAAATTCAAATAAATAAAATAAGAAATTCAAGAGAAGTCTCAAAAGATGTCACAAAAATACAAAGGATCATAAGAGACGACTATGTACTTCTATACGCTAACAAATTGGACAGCCTACAGGAAATGGATAATTTCTTAAAGTCATACAACCTTCCAAGATTGAATCATGAAAAGGTAGGAAATCTGAACAGACCAATCACTGTAATGAGAGTAAACATTAATTAACTTCCTATCATCTGCCAAAAATATTTCCAGGACTGGATGGATTTACATTGAATTCTACCAAATATTCAAAGAAAATTTAATATCTACCTTTCCCAAAGGCTTCCAAAATATTGAAGGGGTGGGAAGACTGCTAACTCATTCTATAAGTCCAGCTTTCTCTTGAACACAAAAGGCATCATAGGAAAAGAAAAAAAAGGAAGTTAAAACCAATATCTTTAATGAACATAGATGAACAATTCCTCCAAAAAAATCAGTCATTCAATACAAAACTTTAAAAGGATCATATACCATGGTCAAGTGGTATTTATTACAGGGATGCAAAGATGCTTCAATACACTCAATTCTATACAAAATCGTATGTCAGCAAAAGAAAGCATAAAAGTCATATGACCACCTCAATACAGAAAATAATTGACAACACTCAACATCCATTTGCACTTAAAAACTCTCAATAAAATGGAATAGGAGAATATATTAACATAATCAAGGACATATATGATAAACCCACTAGTAACATGATACTCAATAGTGAAGAACTAAAATTTTTGATTTAAGGTCAGGAATAAGACAAGGATGCCCACTCTCACCTCTACTATTTAGCATGATATTGCAAGTACTGGTCAGAGTAATTCAAAAAGAAAAAGAAGTAAAAGGCATTCAAATTTGAAAGAATTAAAAATGTGAGTAACATAAATTCATACATGGAAAATCTTAAAGTTGCCACTAAAATAGTAGTAATAAATAGACATAGGAAAGCTATAGGAAACAAAAATATAGAGAAAAATCTGTTACCTTTCTATATATAAGCAATGGGCTATCAGAAAAAGCAATTAAGACAACAGTTCCATTTATATCATAAAAAGAAAAAAATATCAAGGAATAAATATGACCAAGGAGGTGAAAGACCTGTACACTGAAAACTATAAAGACAGTATCGAAAGAATTTGAAGGCATAAAGATATGGAAAGATATTTTTTGTTCAATGCTTGGCAGAATTAGCATTGTTTAAATGGCTATTTTCCCTAAAGTAAGCAAAAAGATTTTTTTAAAGCAGTTCCTATTCTTTCTCCACGTTCTTGACAACAGAGGTTTCTGGTCTTTTTGTTTTGAGCCAGTCTCAGAGGTGTAATATGTCATCTTGTTGTGGTTTTGATTTTAATTTCTATGATAATAGGTGATGATGAACTTCTTTCTTGTGCTTTTTGACCATTTGTATGTCTTCTTTGGAAGAACGTCAATTTAGATGTTCTGTCAATTTTTTATTAGGTTTTATTCTTTGATGATTACCATTATGGTAATCATCAAATAATGGACAAGTGCAGAAATCTTCACCTGAGGAGGAAGTGGCATTCATGGCCACATAAATGGGAGTCTGGATCACACTACTGGGTAAGTCACTGAGATCAGCAGAAATGCGGAGGATGAAGGGTAAAAGTATTCTAGAACTAGACCACATCAGCTCTCAAATTGTCAATTGTTAGTAACGTTTTTCATATCCACATTCAGGATACCAACTTTGGTAGCTTGAAATCAGCCATGGTAGAAATATGTTTACAATAAAATATGGAAAATTCTAGAAATTGAAGTCATTTTTGTAGAGAAAAAAATATTGAGACTAGGTCTCACTATGTTGCCCGGGGTAGTCTCGAACCTGTGGACTCAAGTGATTCCTAGCCTCAGCCTCCCGAGTAGCTGGGATTACAGGCACGTGCCACCATGCCCGGTTTTTTTGTAAAGAAATTTGAATGTGAAACATTACCAGTGCAGCATTCATAAGGACAAGACACAGCAATATTCACAATATACCAACTAATAAGCCTACAATAGCCTGTAAGTATTCAAATGAAAGAGTTCAAGTGAGAGATGAGCGAACAGGGTGCATCAATATTAAACAGATAGTAGAGGTGTCAAGTGTTTTATGGAAACAATAGTAATAAGACACATTGCTTTTTCTTCTACAATTACCCCAGGAAGAGACACCCACAAAAATCCTGAAGGAATTGTCCACCACTTCTCCACCCTGGCCACTCCAGCTGGTCCCCTCCTACAGTTGTGTACTTTCATTTGGTTGTCCATATATTAGTGAAACCATTTGGTTTCTGTATTTTTCCTTCTGCCTTGTTTCTGCCAATACGATTTCTTCTAGGTACATCCATGTTACCAAAACATCATCAAATTTGTCATTTTTAATTGATGTGTCTTATTACTCCAGCTTCTCAGAATGCTTTCAGTAGACAGCCAACAGTTATTATTCTTGTTTTAGTATTGTCTTAGCTGTAGTAAGTTGCCTTCTCTAAGGTCACACATCTTTCTGGAGGATGATTTCATCTTCTAATTTCTTTTAGAATAAATTAACACTTCTATTGTGACTGTGTTGTGGCTCAACCTTTTCCTCTACCTTCCCATATTTATTTTCCATAAGTTATTGATCTCAAGAGCACTTCCCCAAAACTTTCCTCATGTTAATTGTTGTCACATAGCCAGCTTTTCAAAAAAAAATGAATTATAACAGTACTTAGGGTATTTATGAATAGAGAAAAGGATGGGTTTTTTTTTAATTTAAATAGGGAATACATGAAAATGAAGCAGTATATTACATATTAATTATTTCATGTAGCTCTTCAACAACTCCATGAGGCTACACAGAAAATATAATTTTCTGTGAGAAAATTCAACTTGGAGAAGTGAACTTATATTTTCAAGATTACATGATTTTTTTTAACAGAACAAGGGTAAGAATTGATGAGGAACTGTTTTCTTGTTCAAATAATGATTACTGAGTGCCCTTTAAAATACTGGTTATTCACACAGAACATTGCTATGATTATCCATATTTTATAGATAAGAAAACAGACTTAAGGAGATTAAGTAATTTAAACTAGTAAGTGATAGATCAAACAACTAGTGATCACATTTCAAACAAATAGTAAATCATGGAGCTGGGATTTAAATTCAGGGCAGTCTGACTCTTGTGCTTCTTTCCACTACCCCACCATTAAGTGCCTTCAATTGAATTTCCCTTATTTTTTAGATAAATGTCTTTGATTTTGGTTTTAGTAGCCTTGAATCTCTACACATTGCTTGATTACAGATCTAATTACTAGACTTCTCAAGATGTGTTGTAGAGAGCTGTGCATATGTGAGCTTCTCCTAGCATAATGTCTCAAAATGCATATTCAACATCATGATACAATTTTATCTTTAGACAATGAATAAAAAACACTGTTTTCATAAATGCTATAGAAAGCGAAATTTGACACAATTTTCTTTGCTAGTAGGAGTATGCAAAAAATAGCAACGATTGTATATATAAGGGGAATGAATTTCAGAATTTTCAAGCAGAGATGAAATTTTAGATTTATTAAAAGAGAAAAATACTTTCAAAAACTTTGAAGAATACTACTTTGTGTCATTCTACCTCTATTTTTAGACAAGCTGGCACCACTTGCATAAAAATTTCAAAGGATCAAATTAAGTACTATTTGGGCAAGCAGTCAGAGTTATGTCTAATGTTACATCTTGTCTAATGTTGGCCACACTTCTGTTTCACATTATGGTAATAATTCATTCATTTACTATGTATATATTAAACTATGTTCCAGGCCCTATACTGATGTGTGAATTAAGTGATCTATAAGCTTCATGACATCAAGTCTTCCCTATACTATATGACAGCAATTGTGCCTTTTATCTAAAAATCTTTACAACTAAAATCCCTTACTTCAAAGGTTCTGTTTTCCATGACTTCTGTATTTCCCACTACATAGTATCCAACTTATAACCTCTGTAAATCTCAGACTTACTGTGTTTACAATTTTCTGAAACAGAAATGCAGGGTTAAGCTAAATACCAGAGGTAATCTGAAACTCTTTATTGCCAGCTCAAAAACCTAAGGAAACAATAAAGTCAAACAGCAATTTTCATCAACAGCAGGGAATTGGTTCATGAAGAAATTTAAATAAACTACTGAGATTAACGGAAATGGGTAACTACATTTTTGTGACCTATATGTGATTAGTGAAATTACTAATACCTGACACAACATCTTAGAAGTTGCTTTTTTGCTGCCAAATAGAATGAGAACTATCTTATGTTTTTAAATAAAGATAGTTGTGTATTGTGACATGCAAGATTTCACTTAAAACAGAATAATCTAATTATGAAATCACCTAGTTTCCTGTTTATTGTTGTAGTCTGCTGAGCAGGGAAAATAGAAATAAGATACCCATCTGCTTTTTGAACATTTGATGCAAGTATAGCCATACTGACATGAAGTTGTGGAATAATAGCAGACAGGAAATTTATCTGACAAGGAATGTGATTAGGCAGGTTGGCTCCAGCTGTGAATTTGCAGTAACCAAAGAATTTGGTATAGCAATTCTAAATTCAAGCTGCAAATGTTCTTAGAGTGATTATTATGTCTCCTGACAAAGATCTTCTTTGGTGTATGGGCTTTTTGGACTAGTATTCTAACATTTTTCCCTTCATAGAATGCATATTAGGAACTATGAAGATTACTGTTACTCTTTTGTTTAGTTGATGAGTTTTCCTAATATATTCTCTACCTTTCTATTCTTTGACCTGTTGTCAGTCAAATTATACATCACTTCAGAAATAGACATAGTTTGACTTTTTTTTTAATTTCAGTAACATTGATTTACAACTTGCTTGTGTTTTAGAAGTATAGGAACTCCCTTTCAGGTGTTGTTACCATACCACATCCAAAAACAAATACCCATAGTCCATTGTGCTCCCTCCAGAGTTCATTATCATCCCTTCCACCTCCTCTGGTAGCCTCACTTCTATAGTTATCTTTCAAGTGATTGTTGTTTGTTTGGCTTATCTGACCCTTTGGTTTCTCTATATTCCACCATATAAGTGACACCATGTGGTACTTGTCTTTCTCCTTCTGACTTATTTTGCTTAGAAAAATTCCCTCCAGCTCCATCCATCTTTCTGCCATAGTAAGAGTTTGTATTTTCTGATAGCTGAGTACTAATATTCCATTGTGTATTCACACATCATATTCCTGATCTGGCCATTTTATTTTTTGGCCATTTAGTTTTTTTTTCATAACTTGACTATCTTAAATAGTGCTGCATTTAACACAGGCGTGCATATATCCCTTTGAATTTGTCTTTTTGTGTTCTTCAGGTGGATACCTAGAAGTGGAATTGCTAGGTCACACAGAAGATTCATTTTTAATCTTTTGAAAAACTTCCATATTATTTTCCATAGGGGTTGGACCAATCACATTGCTACCAACAGTGTAAAAGTATCCCTTTTACTCCACACCCTCAACAGCACTAGTTGTTTCTGATATGTTTTTGTAATGATCCATTCTCCCAGATGTGAGGTGGTATCTCATTGTGGTTTGGATTTGCATTTCCCTGATGATAAGCATTTTTTAATCTGTCTTTTGGCCATCAGTAAGTTTTCTTTGGAAAAGTACCCACTTAGCTTTTCTGTCCATTTTTTTTTATTAGCTGTATCTTTTTATTGAGTTGTATATGCTACTTGCAGATATTTGATATCAGCTTCTTTTCAGATGTATGGTATAATATACTCCTTTCATTCACTAAGGTGTCTTTTTGTTTTAGTGACAGCATGTTTCACTGTTAAGAAGTTTTTAGTTTCATGCAGATCCTCTAAACAACCATTGGATCAAAGAAAAAAAATCAAAAGGAGAGTAGTCTTAACAAACTGATGAAACTAAGAGTTGGTGTTTTGAAAAGAAATAAAATGAATATTTTTTTAGTTAGACTAACAAAATGACAAAAGAATGCAGAAAAAATCAGAAATGTAAAAGAAGATATTATAATTCATCTCATAGGGGAAAAACGACCATGATGTACAATTAAGGACAATTTTATGCTGATATAATTGCAAATATAGAAGAGATGATTAAATATCTAGAAACATATGCCCTACCATGATTTAACCAAAAAGAAATAGTCTGAACAGATCAATAACAAATAAAGATTTAATTAGTAATCAAAAAATTATTAACAGAAAAGCTCAGGAACAGATAACTTCACGGGAAAACTTTAGGAAACATTCAAAAGGGAATTAACACTATCTTTCTTAGCATCTTTCAGAAATTAGAGAGATCTCTTCCCATCTTATTTTATGAGGCCAGCATCACCTTGTTACCAAAGCTAGATAAAGATATGGTAAGAAAACAAACCATAGACCATTAACATTGATAAACATGGATGAAAAACATTCAATGAAGTATCAGCAAACTGATATATTAAACACTACATTAAAAAGGTTATATAGCACAATCAAGTGGAATTTATCCCTAGGATGCAAAGATGTTTCAACACGTAGGACTGTGATATATCACAGGTAGAGGATGAAGGGAAAAAATTATACAATCATCTAACTTCATGAATAAAATTACTTGAGAAAATTCAACACCCCTCACAATACTCTCAACTAATTGTGGAAAGAGTTTATCCACCCGAAATAAAGACCACACAGAAAACCCCACAGCTTAACAATGAAAATTGCACTTAATACTGAAAAATTGCACTTAACAATGAAAAATTGAAATCTTTCCTCTTATCAGAAACAAGGAAGGATACCCACTCTTGTTACCTCTTATTTGAAACAGTACTAGAAATCCAAGCCAGAACAATTAGGAAAGAAGGGGGAGGTGGCATTCAAATTAGAAAGGAAGATGTTAAACTGTCTCTGCAAATGACCTGTTCTTATATATAGAAAACCATAAAGATTGCACAAGAAAAAGCTGTTAGAAATACTAAATGCATTTAGTAACATTTCAAGATACAACTAACAGTGAAGATTATGAAAACAATTCCATTTGCAATGGTATTGAAAAAAAATAGGAATAAATTTAACCAAGGAGATAAAAACACTTGTAAGTTGAAAACTACAAAACATTTCTGGAAGAAATAAAAGATAGTGTAAATAACTGGAAACACATCCAACAAAGTGATCCACAGACTCAGTGTAATTTCCCAAATTCCCAATGAAATTTTTGTAGTAATAAGAAAAACCATCTGGAATTCATATGGACTCTCAAGAGATCCTGACTAGTCAAAACAATCTTAAAAAGCAGAACAAAGCTGGGGGACTCACATTTACTGATTTCAAAGTTTAGCTACAAAGTTAGTTATCAAAGAGTGTAGTACTGGCATAAAAACATACATACAGACCAGCTGAATGGAATGGAGAGTCCAGAAATCAATTTCTTAAAACTTTTTCAATTGATTATTTATGCACAGATACATCCATATATTTACATTGTTGTATATGCCAAGGTTTTCCCACCTTGTTACCCATAAACCATCATTTTAATCTCTTGTGCCCACCCCATCCCCCTATTTTATCTCTCATCCCCTTCCTTTGCTCTATGCCTCAGTTCTGCTGACAGTTTGTTAGTTTTAAGTTTTGTTTGTTTGTACATACACATACACATGAGACCGTCTGATATTTCTCTTTTCTTCTTTCTGGTTTGTTTCCACTAACATGATCCCTTCCAGTTCTATCCATGTTCTCACAAATGCGTCAAATTTGTCATTTTTGATTGCAGAACAATATTCCATTGTGTAAACATATCACAATTTTAGGATCCATCTGTCTGTTTGGGGGGCATTTGGGTTGTTTCTACCCTGGCTATTGTAAATGGTGCTTCAATAAATATTTGAGTACAGGTGTCCTTTTGTTCAGAAACAAACTCTTGATTCCATATTCAAAAAACTTTTGATAAATTTGCCAAGACCATTCAATGAGGGAAAGGGGAGTCTTCAACAGATGGGTAGGAAACGATATCTATGAGGAAAAGAAAGCTTCTAACATCATATAGAAAAATTAACTTAAAATGAACAAAATACCTAAATGTCAGGCATAAAATTACAAAATTCTTTGAACAGGGCAAAATCTTCATAACTTTGTATTTGACAATGAATTTTGGATATGACACCAAGGTACAGGCAATGGAGTTTAAAACAGACAAATGGAACACATGAAAATTAAGAATTTTTTAGCGTTAGAAGAGAGTATCAACAGACTAAGAAGACGATCCATAAAATGGGTGGAACTATATGGAAATTGTCTATGTGATAAAAGATTGAAATTTGGACTAAATAAAGAACATTGAAAGCAGCATAAAAATAAAGCAAACTGATTCAAAAATAGATGAACTTAAACATTTCTCCACAGAAGATATACAAATGTCCAACTAGAGCCGCGAAAGCAGGGACTGCAACCCAGACCCCTGGTGAGGGTGGAGGCACCGCCCAGCAGCTTAGAGACCCTAAGAGAGTTCTGTACCAGGATATCCTCACCTCTGCATGCAAAAGGGAATCTCCGACCCCCCCTTGTCCCAGCAACGAGCAACCAGGTGAGAGGGCATGACCCAGAAACCGGGCCGCGGGAAGGGAAGGGACCTGAACCAGCACGAAAGCAGGGACTGCAATCCAGACCCCTGGTGGGGGTGGAGGCACCACCCAGCAGCCTAGAGACCCCAAGAGAGACCAGACAAAATAACCCAACAGAAGGACTAAAAACAAAAAGAACAACAACAAAAGACACCGATACTCCTCCTCCTCCTCCATAAAGAACCACAGAAGAAGCCCTATAGCATCTGCTAACCAAAACCCCTCTTAGGGTAACACAGAACTGACGGTTTGACTAAGAGGCTCAACTACAAGCTACCAGAAGACTCCAATCAACATGTCAGCCAATAATAGAGCCATGGTTGCTCAATATGTGGAAGAAGTGCGAAAACAGAGCACAGGAAGGAAGAAAAAGGCAAACACCCCAGCAAGCCCCACAGAAACCAATACACCATTGAAGGAAAGACAAACTTTAGAAACCAACAAATATAATATTGAAGAAATGTGCCATCTCCCAAACAAGGAGCTGAACCTATGCATGTTACAAGCATACAAAGAGCTAAGGGAAGAATTAGAAAAACATAAAGAAAAAGAAGTGAGCATGGCAAGAAACTGAATAAGTTAGAAGAAATGCCAAAAATTAAGAAAGAAAACAGCAACAAAGATAACATAATTGAAGAACTGAAGAATAAAATTGAATACCTGAGCAAGATCCAGAAAGAAACCCAAGATCTAAAGGGAGCAATAGAAGAGCTCAAAAACGCAGGGAAAAGTTATGAAAGAAGACTGGGCGAAGTTGAGGAATGAATAAGTACACTGGAGGACACCAAAATTGAGAGGAAGAAGAAAGACAGAGAAAGAGAGACACAAGTGCAAGAAGATAGAAGAAAAACTCAGAGATCTGTCTGATTCCTTAAACAAAGAAACGCAGGAACTATGGGTATCCCAGAAGGAGAAGAGAGACATATGGGTACTGAAAGGCTACTTAAAGAAATAATGGAGGAAAACTTCCCAATCCTGAAGAGAGAAATGAAATTAGACCTCCAGGAAGTCAAAAGGACACCAAACTACGTCAACAAAAGAAAAACCACAGCAAGACACAGCATTGTAAAACTCCCAAGAGTCCAGGATAAGGAAAAAATAATGAGACTGGCTAGAGAAAAGAAACAGATAATATACAAAGGAAAACCTATTAGGCTGACCTCAGACTTCTCTGAAGAGACACTCCAAGCAAGGAGCACATGGAATCATATCTTCAAAAAACTCCAAGATAAAAAATGCCAGACAAGACCACTCTATCCTGCAAAGCTTTCTTTCTTCTACGAAGGAAGAATAAAAAACTTTTCAAACAAGCAGAGCCTCCAGAAATATGCTACCACTAAACCACCACTCCAAGAAATCTTGCAAGAAGCCCTCAGATTAAAACCAACAGAAGATTAAGCAGACCAAAACAAGGAAGTTAATCAGACCCTTAAAATGACAACCAAAAAACTGACTTCAGAATCTCAAATATCAGTAACAGAAAAAAAAAAAGGAAACCCTAACCTCCAAAGAATCCTCCAAAAGTCAACACCAGAAAAGCAAGTATCAATCATCACCCTAAATGCCAATGGTCTAAATTCAACAATCAAAAGACACAGAGTAGTAGAATGAATCAACAAACAAAACCCAACATTTTGCTGCCTGCAGGAAACACACTTAGACACAAAAGATAAGCACAGACTAAAAGTAAAGGATTGGAAAAAAGTTCTACAAGCAAATGGCCTCCAGAAGAAAGCAGGAATAGCCATACTAATAGCAGATAAAGCAGACTTTAAGCTAAAAAAGGTGACAAGGGATAAAAAGAATACCATATGTTGGTAAAAGGGTCAATACATAACAAAGACATATCAGTTATTAACATACACTCACCAAATGAGGGAGCACCAAAATTCATCAAACAACTACTAACAGCACTGAAAACTGATATCGGCGAAAATACATATGCAGTAAGTGATATCAACACACCACTCTCACCAAAGGACAGATCAACAAGACAAAAACTAAACAAAGACACAAAAGCCCTAAATGAAGAACTAGACCATATGTACCTAATAGACATTCTTCTCAAATGCACACCAAACATTCTCAAAAATCAACCACATATTAGGACATAAGGCAAATATTAACATATATACAAAAATTAAAATAGTACCAACATTTTTCTCCAATCATAAAGGCATCAAACTAGAAATTAACAATGAAAAGAAAGCAAGAAGAATGCCCAACACATGGAGACTGAATAACATGTTACTAAATGAAGACTGGGTAACTGAGGAAATTAAGGAAGAAATTAAAACCTTCTTTGAAACAAATGACAAAGAAGAAACAATATTCCAAAATGTCTGGGACTCAGCAAAAGCATTCTTAAGAGGAAGGTTCATAGCAATACAGCCTCATATCAAAAAGCAAGAAAACAACCAAAGAAATGACCTAATCTCCCAAATCGATGAACTAGAAAAAGAACAACAAAAAAAAACCCCAAACCCAGCAGAAGACAAGAACTAATAAAAATAAAAGCAGAAATAAACAAACTAGATAGCAAAAAGACTATCGAGAAAATCAACAAAACCAAAAGTTGGTTCTTTGAATAAATAAATAAAATTGATAAACCCCTTGCAAACCTCACAAAGAAGAGAGAACACTCAAATAAGCAGGATTACAAATGAAAGAGGGGAAATTACAACAGACACATCAGAAATTCAAAGGATAATCAGAGATTACTATGAACACCTATATGCAAACAAATACAACAACTTAGATCAGATGGACAGATTCCAGGAAAGATATAACCACCCAAAACTAAACAAAGAAGAAATAGAGAACTTAATCCAATCACAAGCAGTGAGATTGAAGCAGTCATCAACACTACCTAAAAACAACAGCCCAGGACCAGATGGTTTCACAAATGAATTCTACCAGACATTCAAAGAGGAAATAACACCAGCGCTACTAAAACTTTTCCCCAAAATTGAGAAAGAAGGAAAACTGCCAAATACATTCTATGAAGCAAACATCACTCTCATACCAAAACCAAATAAAGACAGCACAAAGAAAGAAAACTATAGACCAATTTCCCTAATGAACACAGACGCAAAAACTGAATAAAATCTTGGCAAACCGAATCCAACAATGCACAAAAAGCATTATTCACCATGACCAAGTGGGATTTATCCCAGGGGCACAGGGATGGTTCAACATTCGAAAATCAATTAATATAATCCACCATATCAACAAAGAGAAAATCAAAAACCATATGGTCATATCAATAGATGCAGAGAAAGCATTTGATAAAGTTCAACACCCATTTATGATAAAAGCTCTTGAAAAGTTGGGGATAAAAAGAATATATCTCAACATAATAAAAGCCATCCATAACAAACCTACAACAAACATCATCTTAAATGGGGAAAAACTAAAATCATTCCAACTAAGATCTGGAACCAGGCAAGGATGTCCACTCTCTCCACTATTTTTCAACATTGTACTGAAAGTTGTAGCAAGGGCAATAAGACAAGAGAAAGATATAAAAGGAGTACAGATAGGGAAAGAAGAACTGAAGCTCTCATTATATGCAGATGATATGATTCTTTATGTAGAGAACCAAAAAAAATCCACAGAAAAACTTCTTGAAACAATAAACAAGTTCAGCAAAGTAGCTGGTTACAAAATCAACACACAGAAGACAGAAGCTCTCCTATACACAAAAAGTCAAACAGAAGAAGAAATTTAAAGAAAAATCCCATTTACCATCACACTGAAAAAAATAAAACACCTAGGGGTAAACCTAACAAGGCAAAGATAGATAGATAGATAGATAGATAGATAGATAGATAGATAGATAGATAGATAGATAGATAGATAGATAGATAGATAGATAGATAGATAGATAGATAGATAGATAGATAGATAGATAGATAGATAGATAGATAGATAGATAGATAGAAAAGATATATGAAAGATATATATATAAAGAAAACTTAAAAACTCTGCTAAAGGAGATAGAAGAAGGCATAAGGAAATGGAAAGACATTCCCTGCTCATGAATTGGAAGAATTAACATCATCAAAATGGCCATCCTACCAAAAGCAATCTACAAATTCAATGCAATCCCTATAAAGATTCCAACAACATTCTTCAAAGATATAGAACAAAAATTACAGACATTCATATGGAATAACAAAAGACATCAATTATCGAAAAATCTCCTGACCAGAAAAAGAGAGAATGGAGGAATTACTATTCCAGACTTCAAACTATACTACAAAGCCATAGTAATTAAAACAGCTTGGTAATGGTATAAAAACAGACAATTAGACCAATGGAACAGAACTGAATCCCCTGAACTAAAGCCACACATATATAGTCAACTAATCTTTGACAAAGGAGTGAAAAACTTACATTGGAACAAGGACAGCCTCTTCAATAATGGTGCTGGGAAAACTGGAATAAGACATGCAAAAAAATGAACCAAGATACCTTCCTCACACCATGTACAAAACCAACTCAAAATGGATAAAAGAGTTAGACATAAGACCCGAAACTATTAAATACATAGAGGAAAACCTGGGCAAAACCCTTCATGAGTTACAATTCAGAAACCCTTTTTTGGCCACATCCATAGATGGCAAAAAAATGAAGGAAAACATAAACAGCTGGACTACATCAAACTAAAAAGCTTTTGTACAGCAAAAGAGATAAAAGAAAAAAACAAAAAGAATCCCAACCGAGTGGGAAAAATTTTTCGCTCTCCAAATAAGTAACTAGGGTCTGATAACAAAGATACACAAAGAACTCACACAACTTAACAAAAACAGAGCAAAGAACCCAGTTGAAAAATGGGAAGAAAATCTAAAAAGATACTTATCCAAAGAGGAAGTTCAAATGGCTATCAGGCACATGAAAAAATGTTCGACGTCATTAGCAGTAAGGGAAATCAAAACCACAATGAGATACCACCTTACACCAATAAGAATGGCCCACATCCAAAAAAACAGACAACAACAAGTGCTGGCATGGATGTGGAGAGAAAGGAACAGTTTTACACTGCTGGTGGGAATGTAAACTGGTCCAGCCACTATGGAAAGCAGTGTGGAGAACCCTCAAACTAATGAAAATGGAGCTACCATTTGACCCCAGCAATAGCTCTTCTGGGAATCTACCCAAAAGAGACCTCAATGTGGGTACAAAGGGACACCTGTGCTCAGATGTTTATTGCAGCACTATTTATAATTTCAAGGTCCTGGAAACAAGCCAAAATGCCCCAAGACAGATGACTGGATGAAAAAGATGGGGTATATATACACAATAAAAAATGACAAATTTGATGAAATTTTGGTAACATAGATGTACCTAGAAGAAATCATCCTGGCAGAAACAAGTCAGAAGGAAAAGGACAAAAACTGAATGGTCTCACTACTATATGGACAACCAAATGAAAGTACACAACTGCGGGAGGGGACCAGGGGACCAGTTGGAGTGGCCAGGGAGGGGAGGTGGTGGGGGACCCCCAGGGATCACAATGATGTGAAACATAAATATAAATAAATAATTTTTAAAAATGTCCAACTAGCACATCATAACATGCTCAGCATCAATAATCATTGAGCTAATCAACAACTTGCAAATTAATATAATGAGATACCACTTTAGACTCATTTGGTTGGCTATAGTTTTTTTTTTTAAGCCAATGTGAATTGGTGAGAATGTGGAAAACTGGGTTCCTTGCACACAGTTGATGGAGTATAAAATGGTACATCCACCATGGAAAATATTATGACAGATCCCCAAAGATGTAGCAATATAATTACAATATGACCCAGAAATTATATTTCCAGGTATATAACCAAAGAATTGAAAGCATGATCTCAAGAGCTATTTATACAAACAGGTTGACAGTAGCATTATTCATACTAACTTAAATGTGGAAGCCACCTACATGGCCACTTACAGATAAATGAATAAACAAAACTAGTCTATTTATAAAAAAGACTATTATTAACCCTTAAAAGGAAGGAAATTCTAACATATGCTACAAAATGAACCATGATATTATGCAATGCTAGGTGAAGTAAGGCAGTCAATCTCTTTTTTCCAAAATTATAATCTAAAAATAAATTGAAAAATATTTGAGAATAAAACAAAAAGATAAAAGCAGTCACAAAAAGATAAATACTAAGTAATACATGATTCCATTTATAGATGGTGTTTAGCGTAGTCAAAGTGACAGAAAGTAAAATAAAAAGTGCTAAGGCTTGGGGAGAGAAGAGAATAGGGCTATTGTTCTATAAGGCAAAAAGAGTTGTAGATGATGGTGATGGTTGCGTATTATGATTGAATTAGTACAAATAAACTGTACAACTAAAAATGGTTAAGATGCTTTTATTTTAAAAGTAAAATGGAAACCTATATATGTGGGAGGTTATATTTGTGATTCATATAATTGTATAATTCTAAGCCATGCACATGCATTGGACATATTTCTTATTTCAAAACAAAGGTAACAAAGACATTAGTTGTACAATTGGTTCTATTGCCATTAATAATAAAAGCTACTTTTCTTTTTCCTCTTATCTGAACTAGACTTCTCATATTTTAAAATGTAATACAAAGTATTACAATAAATAACTTTAAGCCTTTCAAATGTAATACCATACCTTCTCTTTTGTGATAGCACTATAATACTGCCAGCATGTGAAAATGGCTTTTTCAAATATTTACATTAAAAGTTATAACAATTTGATGCAAAGTATAATAGAAATTAGCCCTTGGTAGAAACATTTGATGGAATGTTCACTTCTTCCACAGCATTTAGGCAAGAGTATATAGTATTGCTGAGCGATATTATAATTGTTTTGACTTATGAGTGGAGATCATGCTTTGTAGGTAATAAGAATTCAGAAACTAAGGATGCAAAAACAGGACTGAATACATTAATAAAACAACAAAGTTAAATTGATGCAGGTTTAATTATATGCAAAAATTTTAATGTGCTGCATGGCAATTATTCAAAAATATCTTGCAAAATGACAGTAATTGGCCAAATCACTTATTATGGGTCAAGGATATTGTTGGACAGTTCTAATTATCTGAAAGTGCATTGTCATATTGAGCCTTAAAGCTACCATTATAACTTTCATCTAATCATTCATATTTGTTTTTTGCAGTTGGATGGATGCTGAGTTCACTGTGCTTGCAACATAGCAGTTATCAAATATTTAAATATATATTTGCCTTCTCTTACCCTCATTATTTTCCTCTTTCTCTCAATTGTTCATCATGTTTTCCAAATTATTAAAAATCTGGATTACATTTCTCTGGCTATTTTGTGATATGATTTTCACCCCAAGGAGATATGGAATACTAGCTATGATGTGAAAATGAGAAATTTTGATATAAGTATTTCATTTTTTGATCTGTATAATCTATGTCTTTCTATTCTCACCTTGAATTTCACTTTTTCCAAATCTCTCTGGGGCAGTTTTCATACATCTAAAATGTACCCACTTTAAAAATACTTTTCTATGAACTTTGATAAGTTTATAAATATATATATATATTAAGTACTACTGTAATAAACATACAGCGTATTTCCATTACCCCTAAAAGTTTCCCTGTACCCTATTTCCTTATCTATTCAGTTCTCCTGCAAACAGTAGGTTCAGGCAATCCTTGACCTGATTTGTATCACTGCAGTTTTTTCACTTTTTTTAACTTCATATACAAATGGAATTTTGCAACACATATTCACCGCATATGAATTTTTACAATCATTCCATTAGTCTGCTCAGTCTGCCATAATAAAATGCCATAGATAGTATACCTTTAACAACAGAAATTCATTTTCTCAAGGCTCTAAAGATGAAGGAGTCAGCAGGATGGGTTTCTAATGAATGCCCTCTTCCTGGATTTCAGGCAGGCACCTTCTCACTGTGTCCTCACATAGACAATGTATTGATAATTGGGTTATTTCCAATTGAAGCGATTATAGATAAAGGTGCTGTGAACATTTTTGTACAAGTCTCTGAATGCACTTTGTTTTTATTTCCTTGGGGCTAATAGTTAATAACAAAATTGCTGGATCATATAATGTTAGTATTTATTTTGTATTACACTAAATGCCAAAGAGGAAGCACCAATTTAAACCCCATTAGGTGTATGAGACCTAAAACTGCTCCACATGATGAATACTCCACTTTGTAAAAAATCATTTATTTTGATTGCACACACACATATATATATACACACACATGCATGCACACATATATAAAACATCATTGTTTATGTTGATATTAACCCATCTCCTTATCACCCATGCAACTTCTTTATCTCTTGTGCCCTCCCCCTTCCCCGATTTTACTCTCCACCTCCTCCCTTGATCTATGCTTCAGTTCTGTTGGCAGTTTTAAATTTTTTCTTTTGTTTGTTTATTTTCCCTAAATCTCTCATATAAATGAGACCATCCCATATTTCTTTTTTTCTTTCTGGCTAATTTCCACTAACATGATTCCTTCTAGCTCCATCCATGTTTTTGCAAATGACATGTTTGTCTTCTTTGATTGAGGCATAATATTCCACTATGTAGATACACCACATCTCTTTCAGCCATTTATCAGTATGGGTGCATTTGGGTTGTTTCCATAGCTTCGCAATTGTAAATACTGGTGCAATAAACATGAATACAGGTGTCCTTTTTAATTAGTGATACTGTGTCCTTAGGCTAGATTCCCAGTAATGGTATTGCTGGGTCGAATGGTAATTCTACCTTCAGTTGTTTGAGGGTTCTCCATGCAGCCACTCATAGTGGTTGGAACAGTTTGCACCCCCACCAGCGTGTAAGAGTGTTCCTTTTTCTCCACTTCTGTGCCAGCACTTGTCCATTTCTTTTTTAATATGGGCCATTCTTACTGGTATAAGATGGTATCTCAATGTGGTTTTGATTTGCATTTCACTGATTATTAGTGATGTGGAACATTCTTTCATATGTCTATTAGCTACTTGTTTTTCCTCTTTGGAGAAGAGTCTGTTTAGTTCTTCTCCCCATTTTTTACTGGGATTTTTGCTTTGTTTTTGCTAAGCTGTGTGAGTTCTTTATGGATCTTTGTTATCAGAACGTTATCACTTGTATGGAGGGCAAAAATTTTCTCCCAATTGGTTGGATTTCTTTTTGCTTTGGCTATTGTCTCTTTTGCTGTACAGAAGCTTTTTAGTTTGATGTAGTCCCAGCTGCTTGTTTTCCTAACTTCATTTTTTTTTTGCCAGCTGTAAATGTGTCCTGAAATGAATTTCTGAAGTGTAATTCATAGAAGTTTTTGCTCAGATTTTCCTCTATTTTACAGTTTCAGGTCTTATATGCAAGTCTTTTATCCATTTTGAGTTTGCTTTTGTACAAGGTATGAGGGAGTTGTCCTGGTCCATATGTATGCATGTCTTGATCCAGTTTTTCCAGCATAATTTATTGAAGAGGCTGTCCTTGCCCACTGTAAGTTTTCCACTCCTTTGTCAAAGATTAGTTGACCATATATGTTGGTTTTATTTCTAGATACTCAATTCTGTTCTTTGTTCTGATTGTCTGTTTTTGTACCACCAAGCTGTTGTAATTATTATGGCTTTATTGTATACTTTGTAGTCTTGGATTGCAATACCTCTGTTCTCTCTTTTTTTTTTGCCAGGAGGATTTTTGATACTCGAGGTCTTTTGTCATTCCAGAAGAATTTCCATACTTTTTGTTCTCTCTTTTAAAAATGTCATTGGGACTTTTATTAGAATTGCATTGAATCTGTAGATTGCTTTTGGTAGAATAGCCATTTTGATAATGTTAATTCTTCCAATCCATGAACAGGGAATGTCTTTCCATTTTCTTATGCCTTCTTCTATTTCTTTTAAGAATGTTTTCTTTGCATAGATTCTTCACTTCTTTTGTTAGGTTTATTCCCAGGTATTTAATTTTCAATGGTGCAATGGTGAATGGATTTTTTAAAGTCCTTCTTCTGACTGAATTTTTGCACAAAAGAAGGCCTCTGAACTCTGTGTGATGATTTTTTATCTAGCTACCTTATTGAAGTGGTCTATTATTTCAATTAGCTTTTTCTGTGAACTTTTGGGTGTTTTCTACATAGAGCATTGTATCATCTGCAATGTATAATGTATACATTGTATAATGATAGCTTTATTTCTTCTTTCCCTATATGTATTCCTTTTATGCCTATCTCTTGCCTTATCACCCTAGCTAGAACTTCCACTACTATGTTGAAAAGCAGTGATGAGAATGGGTGAATACTCTATTTTTGTCAGTATTTTAATGTTAGAAATTTTAATGAATAGTAATGCTATTACACTACTATATTAATTAGCATTTCTCTGATGGCTAATGATAATGAATGCTTTCATTTGTATATCTGTGAGATATTTATCTTTCATGTGCATTTCTGTTCAAATCATTTACTTGCTTTCAATGGGAGCTATCTTTTGTCTATAATATTGTAAGTTATTTATATATTCTTGATACCAATACTCTGTCAGATATATGACTTGTGAATATCTAAGTTCTAATTTTTCACTTTTTTTAATTGTGTCTTCTTAAAATTAGACATTTAAAATTTTGTTGAAATTCAGTTGACTATTTTTCCCTCGATCTTTTCACATTTGTGCCCTATCTTATAAGATGCTGCCTGTTTTTTCCGTAAGAACTCTCTTGTCTAGACAGTTTATAAATTTACTTATATATTTAGAGTAAATTATAGAGTAAAATATATACAAATAGAGTAAAATATGTATAAATTATATATATTTAGAGTAAATTCTCAGGTTTACTTATTCCCCAAATGGGTGCCCAATTGTCCTACCACCACTTTTTGTAAAGCCAATGCTTTCCCCTGTTGAATTGATTTACCTTGGGTTTTTTGATGAAAATCAATTAGCCATAAATGTGAGGGTCTAGTTCTGGATTATTTATTTTGTTGAATTGATCTGTATGTCTATATTTGCATCACCACATTAATCTGATTGTTGTTAGAAAAGAATATGCAGCAGACAGAATAATTTTTTTATTCACTTTGAAAATTGTTTGTAGGTTCTATGTCCTTTGCATTTCCAAACAAATTTCAGATTCATCTTGTCAATTTCTATGAAATTTGCTTCTGGTATATAGCTTAGAATTGCATTAAATCTATAGATCAGTTAGGGGGAACTGAAATCAGCACTGAATTTTCAAATTTATGAACATAGTATATCTTTACACTTAAATATATAGTCTTTCTTTGATCCCAGTGATGTTTTAATAGTTGTCAGTGTATCAATAATTTTGATATTGTTCATCTTTTGTTAAACTGAAATGATTGTCAGGGATCTGTTTTATTATGTTGATAGTGTGACCTGGACAGATTTTCAGATGTCCATCAAATGTGCATCCTTAGGTTAGATCTACTAGGTCAGGATATATTCCATGTTTACTATATTTTCTTTGTGTACTAACATTTTGTTAACAATCCTTGCTTGGTTCTATACATCTGAGCAGTATTGGTGTGCAGATTTCTTTCCTCATAATATTATTTGGTTTTGGTATAAAGTTACCCATGGACAAAATTAATGAACACCACCTTAAACGAGTGGTCAAGTTTTACATCATGCAATGTCATGTGGATATCATATACATGATATGTCCTATATGTGATGAGAGAAATTTCCTCTATGTTCTTCTTCCTCAAAACTCTATAACACCAGTATACTCAGGGAAATAGAAGACAAAACCAAATTGAAGTATATTACACAAAATATCTGAGAAGTACTTCTTAAAATAAAAAAAAAGTCACAAACCAAAATAAACAAAAGAAAAATGGGAATAAAATGTAGTGTGTGATGCTAGATTGACTCCTGAACACAAAGAGGATATTAATGAAAAAAAAGTGAAAGCTAAATAAAGTATGTTGTGTAACTAATAATAATGTACAAATGTTTTCTTAATTTTGACAGTTGCCCTAACAGTAGCAGATACTAGGTGAAGAATGTGGTAACTCATTATAACATTTTTAACTCTTTTCTTAGATAAAATATTATTCTTTATTTTAAAACATAAGTTTATTTTAAAATACAGGATCAGTGCCTGTTAATGTTCAATAAAACTGATGAATAGATGAAAAAGATGTGATATATTTACACAATGGAATACTATGCATCAATCAAAGAAGACAAACATGTCATTTGCAGCAACATGGATGGAGCTAGAGGGAATCATGTTAGCAGAAATAAGGCAGAAAGAAAAAGAAATATGGGATGGCCTCACTTATATGAGGAATATAGGAAAAACAAACAGAAAAATGGACAAGCAAAATATAAAACTGCCAATAGAACTGAAGTATAGAGCAAGTGAGGGGGAGGAGGGTGAAAGGTGGGGGAAGGGAGGGTACAAAATATTAAGATGGTTTATGGGTGACAAGGTGATGGGAGAACCTCTTGGGAGACAATGCTGTAATTTAGATAGATTAGATAAGATAGATAAGATAGATAGATAGATAGATAGATAGATAGATAGATAGATAGATAGATAGATAGATAGATAGATGCAATCAATAAAAAATAAAATGAGTTTAAAAAAAGAATTACATTAGGAAAAAAGATACTGTTAATATTATCATTCTGGTTACTGGGGATATCTAATAAGTAGAACAGAAGAATGAGAAAAACACTGATATGATTTACAAATAAAAATGAAATATCTACACAGTGAAAATGTTAAGGAGTACAAAAATAAGGCTAAGGACTTTAGTTTTAACAATTTTAAATAAAAATTAAGTTTTTGCATATGAAAGGATTGTCTATATGATAAAAGTGGCATAGAACACAGATGGGTGAGATATTTTTAAACTACTGTTTCTTGTGTTTCCTAGGATTTTGACATGGAAATGGAAATGAGTGGACCATATTTGTAAAAAGTATATTCCTCTGATTAATAGTTGTGAAAGAGAGGAAAAATGAGGAGAATTGGGCAGAGAGGAAAGGTGAACAGTGAGAAAGGTCTAAGGACAATCATGAACTAAAATTTTTACTTGAAAGTTATCCCTGTCCAAGCCATAATACTACATGTACATCAATCACTGAATGTAGGCTGAGCTGGGAAAGGGGTGCGATATTGGGAATAGTGTCTCTTTTGACTGAGATGATCCCTATCATAGTTGATAAATGAAGGCTTTTGAGACAGCAACTTTTGCAGCTTCATTAAAGTAATCATTAATCTTATTTTAGCAAGAAAAAAAATATGAGTAATATAGTAAACATTTAACAAGCAAAAAACAATATAAATTGGTCCATCTTATAGGCTTTAAGTCTATATTTACTCAATCTGAAATGTTTAGAGGGCTATAAAATAAAGTGTGGACCTCTGTAATTCATTTTCAAACCCCTGAGGTTTTTGAAATTGAATGTTTGAAAACATAACAATCCCCTTTAACAGTTTTTTTTAGAAGATTCCAGGTTAATAACATATTAAAAGGTCACAGGTTGTTTCAACTTAGTCCTGACTTTTTTTTAGAGAAGTGGAAGATAGTGGTAAGATAACAGGAATCACACTAGACCTTATTTTAATAAATACTCCAAAAAAGTAGGAATATGTTAGAAAATTTAGATAAACATCTCTTCTAGCAAACTTGTTAAAAATCTATCCAAATTTTGTTTTTATTTTCATATTTACAAAAAGAGATTATTTCTGTCATTATCTAAGCTCCGTATTTTAAATGTGCTAGAGCTTTTCCCAATACAGATCTAATATCTTGAGTCACTGTAAACTATCTGATCAAACATATTAATTACAAAGGTGTTTTGCAAACATCCCAATCCTGTTAGATTCATCATCAGTTCTAGCAGCTAATGAAGAATGTCAGAACCCTTAGCATCATCTTCATAGGACTTTTAATAGGAAGCAGGGGAGAAACAGCCAGCAAAGAAACAGCCACTTGAGTGTATGCCTCTCTTTAAACTAAGCTAATTAATAAACATAAGAAAATAATATTTCACATATTGCCTTTTTCATTAATGTTCAAGTTTGTTTTAAATTATCATTGTATAATGTATTATTTTATTGGCAATTTTTAGTTATTCTACAAAAAAAATGGAAAACTATTCTATGTACCTAATTTATATCAGTAATGATTTTTTCTTAGAAAATGTTTAGATTTAGGTCCAGCCACTATGGAAAGCAGTGTGGAGGACCCTCAAAATAATGAAAATGGAACTACCATTTGACCCAGCAATTGCTGTTCTGGGAATCTACCCAAAGGTAACCTCAATATGGGTACGAAAAGACACCTGTGCTCTGATGTTTATTGCAGCACTGTTTATAATTGCAAGGACATGGAAACAACCCAAATGTCCCAAAACAGATGAATGGATGAAGAAGTTGTGGTATATATACACAATGGAGTATTACTCATCAATTAAAAATGACAAATTTGATGAATTTATGGAAACCTGGATGCACCTAGAAGACATCATACTAGCAGAAACAAGCCAGATAGAAAGGGACAGAAACCAAATGGTTTCACTAATGTATGGACAACCAAATGAAAATACACAACGGGAGGGTGGGGAACCAGCTGGAGTCGTCAGGAAGGGGAGGTGGTGGGTGACCCCCGGAGATTAAATGGAGATTAAATTAATGTGAAATATATATAAATAACTTATTAAAAGAAAATGTTTAGATTTAAAAATTATTCAGTGAAAGCATCCATCACTATAGAAGTAATAGAAACAATAAAGTTTCTGATATTAGTTATATAGATACATGTTAAACAGGGGAGAAAAGATTGTAACTGCAATTAGGCAATAATTTCATTGTTCACAGTCCTTACTACGAAGTTAATGATGAGCTTGAGGGGCCATGAAAAGCAGAGAGCGAATGATGTTTAATGATCCAACAAGTTATTAAGATTCTAAAAAGGAACCACAATGTCAGGTATCATTGCCCTTATTAATGTCCACTGCTACAAGAATAACATGAAATTTATTTTCGCATACGTTTTAAAGTTAATGTAATGTATTCAGTTGGATGATAATCAAAAATATTTTTAGAATTTTGATCTGTTTGTTGGCATTTTTGTTCTTCACTTATAATAAACTAACCAGTTTCACTGGGATTAAAGTGTCATCATTATAATTAAATTTTAGGTGACACAGCAAAATCAGTAATGAATTTGAACTAGGAGAAATTTTACTTCCAAATGTTAAAAGATTAAAATTTAATTTTAAATATGTTCCAGAGATCTGAAAGATATATTTTGAGAGGACAAATAATAAGGAATTTAAAACGTAGACATTGCGAAGAGTAATAATGAATCAGAGAGAGACACCTAACCAGTCATATCAGTCTCCTCCTTTATCTACCTCTAAATTATTAGGTTATCTTCCAGGGTAGTAAAAGAAGCAACTCCACTTCAGTTTCAACTAGATTTGGAAGTGGGTCAAAAAAGATGATCCAATGTCTCTTGAATATGACATAATGATAAATATTGTAGTTTGTTGTTCCATGAATGGGAAGTTGCAATCTAAATTAGAATTTATAGCCCTCTTTATGCATTAGATAGCATCATTTGCACATGAATATTGAAAAGCGGGTTGATCAAGCAGTAGACAAAACACATTACATAAACTGTATGCCTAATGGTGCCCTAAAAATCAGATAAACCATTGATGTCATAGTCATATTAATTGGCATGGAGTGTATTCATTTCATATGATTCTCCTTTACTCCTTTCTTATTTCATTATTAAGATTCAGTCTGTTTAACAAAACATCTATAATTTATTAATATTTATTTGAAAAAGACAGATTTGGAGACAGATGGAGACAGAACTGTACAAAGAAAACCATCAGCAGAATACATAGTGGATGAGTATTAGCCTATAAGCCACAACCATTCAAATTATTCAAATCAAGAACAAAAGCTTTAGTTCTTCTTTTACCGAAACTACCTGTAAATAATTTAGACATATTGAATTAAAATTTAAATATTCAACATTATTTTTAAAATGAAGATTAAAAATAAAAGCAGAGTGGAGTAATTCATTTCATCAAGGCATCACCGATGCAGTAAAATATTAGATTTGTTATAAACCAGATAGAAGTCCCTCAGAGTAAAATTAAAGCTGTGAAGAGTTAAAATATTTAAACGTTTGTATGGCAGTCTAAAGACAATTACAAATGGACAGAGGTAATTTTAACAATTATTTTGTACTAGGCCCTATTATTTATTGGTACTCTGGTTATTTGCATCATCAATTTATAACATTACAGGTCTTACTCCAGTATTGTTTTTCTTTACTGTAAAGAATATGAGGGTAAGAAATGCTGAGATTGCTGAAGCTCACATGGGCAAATAGAATCAAAATTTGGTCCTAGATCAGTTGTCTTTGCTGTTTCCATTGTATATTATCCTTATGCAGATGGCATGCTCATGAAATAACACTTTAATTATTCCAGACAATTATTATTCAGAAACTTTAGAATATTTTCTGTTGACAATCAGGACTAAAGCACAGGATGCCCCTTGAACTCAATATATCCATGAAATAACATACCTTTTTTCACATGAAACTTTGTATTAGAATTTTGTTTGCAGTTTACTATCCATTGCTTTCCATATTCGTTTAAGTAGCTTATTAATATGATTTACTAGTTCACTGAATGTTAAACGAGAAATATTAAAAATTGGATTGGTAATGTCATGGGAAAATACTTTGGCATTTACAAGAACTACAAGAACTAGCAATAGCAAGAAAGAAAATAAAATGTTAGCCATAAGGATTCTAAAATCCCAGACTCTGAAGTCATTGAATATAAGGACACATGTCTCGATAAATTCTAACTGAATCACTGTATTAAAACACAACGTCAAACTGACACTTATATTGATGTTTCTGAATCATTATGAAAAAGATGAAGATAAAGGTATCTAATCATTTATTGAACACAACTGTATGCCAAATGCTTTTCTGAGCCTTGTTCACTCACAGACTCATTTTTTTTTAATGTTGTAAAATAATACTTATTGACATGGGAAAACAACTTGGTAACTCATCAAGTGAAAGACTTGGATAAAATGTACTTGTATGGAGTTTGAAAATATATACATGTATGCACAGAAGAAATCTGAAAAGCTGTTAGACAAAATGCCAATACGGGGGTGGTAGAATTGTAAGAATTTTAATTTTATTCTATTACTCAATTTACATTTATTTTACAAAAAGTGAGAATTACATGTTATAAGAGTCTTGAAAGCAATCACGTCTCCTCTTGTGGAGTACACAAATAGATATGATTTCAGTTTCTCTGCTCTACAAGTGTGCAAGGTATTGTCATGGAACTATTTATTATTATTACTACTAATACTACTACTATTGTATTTTACACATATATTTATATTTTACATCATTTATATTTTACATCAAAGTTCCCTCACCACCATATCACCTGTGAACTATTCATCCTGATCTCTGTGTTCATCTCTCCCCTGATTTTACCTTCCCTCCCTCTTCCTCCCTTGCTGTTTGCTTTAGTTCTGTTGTCAGCTTTCAGTTTTAACATTTTCTTGTATTGACTCATTTTGACTTCACAATACCACATATTATATGTGCACTTCTATAGCTGCCATTTTAGAGATCAGGAAATTAAAACTTAGAGGTTGAATTGACCGTCATGTAATTTTCTGGAGGTGATATGGATAAGTAAGTAACAGAATAATGAAAATTAGTCTCAGTTTAACCTCACCCACAACACATCTTCTTTAATCCATATGACCAGCATGACAGACTCCTATGTTCAGTATATATTTTTATTGAAAAATGTGTGGCAACAGTACATTTTAAGAGATTTTTCACTTAAAATGGCTTTCCACTTTTCTGAACTGTAAAAGGGTACCGATTCACTTATTTGGAGAAGTCATCTAATTTATTTTTCATAGAATATGTATAAATATGGCCAAGAGTAAGATACTGTCAAATCCTTTAGATAGCTCATAAATTTAGTAGGGACAACAGATCTATAGAGAGACATTTTGTGCCATTTAATGGTTTCATTGAGAGTGGTCTCACAGGCATGCTTAACTCAGACAAGGAAGTGAGGAAAATCTGGCAGAGAAAACGCCTCTGAAGCAGGGACCTTTGTAGAACCTCGCTAAAGGTACACAGTTCCTATATTGTTTACAGAGTATTTTTAGTTCTCTTAAGTTTTGTACCAGTAGAGTGCCTTACCAGGGCATTTTGGCACCAATACAAATTTGAACTGTGTCACTAACCTGTATCAAATCCATTGATGCATTCATTATCTTCCCAGACTTCAACACATCTAAGAGAACCAGAACTTAGGAGAGACAGAGGGAGTAGGTCTTCCTGAGGCTGATCACTTCAGAGTGAAGTAGAGATAGGAAGAGGAACATTTCAAAGTACACATTCCTCTCACCTCCTGTTTTATGTTCCTGCAAGTACACAGTCCTGGATAGCAATGGGAGAAAGATTTGAGGCAACTATAAACTGGTCTAAATGAGCTTTTAATAACCACACATGACTGGGAGTTGTGCAATCTATTCAAGATGTCATTATAGAACAGAAAGGGGAGATGCAACATAGCTCAGATGCAGGCAGAAATTGGATGAAAAACACAAAATCAATTCACATTCACACACCAAAACATTAAAACTATCGAATAAGTTGGTTACAGTGGGCGATAAACTATATGCTATTTCATCTGCTATTGATAATATAGTACTAGTCATGTATTAAGTACCACAAATACTACTGCTTTAATTAACCTAATTTGGAAAGAATAAATAAAAATTTGTGATCATAAGAAATATTTTTCTTTTGAATTACAAAATTTTTTTAATTCAAAGTTACAAAAAGTTAGGGAAAGGAGGTACACTAAAGTAGTGCAGGCTGTTATTTGGAATAGTTATTTAGATCAGACACTGCACATAGAATGCCATGAAATGAAAGCAAGCAATGAACATACCAAAGTCTAAGGTGATCACTATCTCTACACCCCATCTTTTGCTAGCAGGTGAGAATTTTAAAGACTGTGATAACATACTGTGGATTTAAAAAAATTTCACAAGCTTGAGGATTAATTCTCAGAAAATCTATGCAGTACTCATTCCATCATTATTCTGCTTTTCTTGTAATTCAGATAATAATCCTGAGAGAATTTTTTCTCAATTTGTATGAAATTATATTGAAATATTGAAACAATAACATTGATTAAATAGAAAAGTACATATGGAAAGATAGACATGAGGTATAGCTAATACCCTGTACTAATCATGTGGCTCCGTTCTTTTTTCAAAGACTGAGTTAACTGAATCATATCTCACAAATGGTTTGTTTTAATGGTATAGCATTTGGCAAGACTACATTAAAGAAAAAATTACTAATCTATTCAGATATATTGTACTTTCAAAGAACATTTTCTATATTGAAAGTTTGATTGTGGTAGTCAAGAAAATTCATGTACCTCAAGTGAAAACTAAACATGAATTTAAAAAAATACATTAAGCAATATAAGATCCATTTGGATTCCCTCCCATCCCTAAAATCACTACAAGAGGAATTATTTTTAAATCTCAGTAAAGAGCTAGCCATCAGATGAGTCTATTTGATATATAGGCACTATTTCTTTATGTAACTTATGTTTTTATAGTTTTCTCTGAAAATAGATTTCACATTAAAAGTTTTCTGAAAACAAATTTTAAAATTTTACTCACATAGATACAGCATGAGTTCATTTGGAATACAATTATTTGGGAATTTGCAGCCAAAGGCAAAGTGAATTGAAAGTATTTCTCATTTTGCAACTGTACCATAAATTCTCCACTTTTATCATCTATACCCATGAGTATTGGAGGTCTTTAGATAAAGGTCAGAATGCTGTGGCAAACCCACTTTTACTTGGGTGAGCTAAGAATATTGAAGAATAAATTTGGAAGTATCCAGGTAGTCAGCAAAGCATGGAGAATTGTAATTGAGGAACATCAACTAGGCACTAGATTTTTCAGGTTTTCTTTCTAATTGCTTTCTTTAGCTGGATTTTTAGACACAAGGAGACTGGTCAGATTTGGATCAGTAACTCCTCAGTGCATATGGTTAGATGGGGCTGAGCTGTTCTCAGGATGAGACATGACCCAGATCTGACTGTTACTCCAGTCCCAGATACACTAGCAACTGATTTAAAGCAGAGTCTGTGCCTATGCTGTGGCAATAAAAGACATGATTAGGGAATAAGTGTATTTTCTTTGGAATTGGTAAATGTAAAAACAATATATATCTAGCTTTTCTGGTAGATATCTTTGTTACTACATGGCAGCAAGCTGCCTAAGACAGAAGACAACCGAGAAAAGCAGAGCCAAAGGATGGAGATAAAAGATTCAGTCCCACTAACCTCATTTGTTTCATGCATTTTTCAGTGACATTAGACACTGAAAATTCACTCTGTGAATATTTGTGCATGCAAATCAGGTTAAACTAACTTGAACTGGGTCTTTAACTTGTAGCCAGATGAATTCTAACCAAGACAACTGCTAAAATCTACTCGATGCTTAGTCTGCCTTAGATCGTATGTTAATTTTTAAATATATGCTAGCTCATTTAAATCTTCCAGTGTCATAGGAAAGCAGTTTAGTGTAATTTGGATGCTGAACTCTATTTGGATTCAAATTTCAGCTCTCTTTGTTAGTTGTATGATTTCAAGCAATTTACTCAAACTCTGCACCTCAGTTTGAAGAAAGTAGGATAATAATAGTACTCATCTTGAGATTTCTATTAATAATTAGTTTAATATACATACAGTTGTTAGAACAGCTTAGTCATACTAAGGACTGCATGCTATTTCACACTTTACAAATAAGGGAAATCAAGACTAGAGAGGTTCATATATCCAAGATAGCACATTCAGGAAGCATCATGGTGGTGATTTAAACTAAATTGTGTTTGGCTGAGCTTCAAATTCATTTTAACAAATGCTATGCTAAAATTTCAATAACAACAAATAATAACAGTAATAACAATATTATGATTGCCTTTATTGAATCCATACTATTTGATAGGCCATTTTATATATTATATAAATCTACAAAAACTCTGATAGCTGTATCATAATCCCAGTTTTTTACATAAGAAAATTAAGGTTTATCAGTAACTTTAATGCAATATGACATGGACCACAAAATTCATGCACTGTCCGAACCCAGCTGTGCAACATAACAGTCCTGTAACAGCTGGTAAATGTCAGATTGTGATTTCAAATTAAATCTACCTGCGCCATTTTTATTTTCCTTCAGTTTCATGGGTTTTAGCTGTCACTGTTCTTTTCTCATTCAGCTTCTACAATGGCTAAACCATTTCACTATCTTATGGATCAATTATTTCTGATCCTAGGATATATATATATATTCTGATCCTAGGATATATATATATATGTTCCAATCCTCTTTGATATATATCATATACATATTTCATATATATATACACATGTATATGCGTCCATATATATATGAAGTCATCACAGAGTTAGAGATCATTTATATTTGGCCATGCAAAAAGACACACTAGAGTTTGGAGCAACCAAATGATAGCTACTATATTCCATTTCCATTTTTAAAAATAACTCACTTAATAACTCACTTCATTGTTTTGCATCGTATTTAGTATTTTGAGAGAGTAGGATTTCTCCCCTCAGGTATGGTCATATAACTCTCCCATCACCAAAGCACCCTTTCAAATTCCATTTGGAGGGAAATGGTCCAGACATCTGAAATCCTGTATTACCTCATATACACTTTTGACAGCTTTTTATAATACACCAGATTTCAAAGCCAAAATGCAAATGTTATATGGTTCATAATGTTCATGATGCAATTCAGCATAATTTTCTTTCAAAATTATAAAAATCATTCTTCAAGCAACTTGCAAGATATTCTAAATTATGCAACAAATACTAGCATGGAGGGGTCTGGCAAAATGGTGGCAGAGTGAAGATTGCCATCTCCACATAATCACAACTAAACTGCAGCAGAACAAAGGTAACTCTGAATGTTAAAACAGACAAGTACAGCATATACCAGGAGCAAAAGTTCAGAGCAAAGTACTAGGAAGCCTTTGTGTTTACAGCTATACTAGGGCAGTGTGACTCACATAGAGAGTGGCAGCTGTTGATTGAGGGGCACATATCCACCTTGGAGAATTTAGAGGCTTGGACCCACACTAGATGAGGGAGTGCACCAGAGAAGAGCTATAGACACAGAGGCACAGGATAATGATTATTGATTTGAGTATGAAATTCTCAAATTGGAACAGAGTCCTAACCAGAGGGTAGAAGCAGGTGGGATCACCATTCTCCTCAAAGAAGAGGGTATTTCTTGCAGTTTGAGTTTGTGAAATTTGAAACACTTGCCTCACCTCCCACACAGGGCTAAAACCAAGACAACCCAAAGCTTTCACTCATCAGAGTTGAAGTAAGTCAATCTTAATAACCAGAGCAAGCAACCCAGGGAAAAGCTCTGCACTGGAAAGGCAGAGAGAACACTGCCTGAATTTTGGTGTTGTATCAACTACAATCCATTCCCAGCACCACATCTAGTGCGTCCACATAAACTAGACGTGAGGCTGGCACAGATTATAGGAGGCCATATTTAGGTATTTAGGTGAGGGGTTGGCCTGAAGGAGGTGATTACTGCAGATCTCATCACACAACTGGAGTACCCATAGTGGTGGGAATCTTGAATCCCTGATACTCGGTGAAAGTGCCCTACTGCCCCAATTACTTTCCACTTATTACTCCTTGCTAGTACCAGTTCTCTGACCACCTGAACAGGTGCAGAAGCAGCAGTCTGTATCTTTCTGCAACTACAGCCTATTAAAAACTAAAAATAAAAAGAATATATTACAAAAGCTAGAGCAAAAACACCCTGAGAGAAATCTCAATGCAGCAGAACTGTGGAATATACCTGAAAAGGAGTTCAAGGTTAAGAGTGATGTTTGCTAACTAAAAAAGTATTGGCATGTATAGAGTCAGTTTTCAGGGTTTTTAATCCTTCTGCCATTAGCCCTTATGACCAGCGCTTGTGGTTTTCTGTTCTCCCAATGATTGTATGCCTGAGCTCAATGGGAGTGGGTGCAAGTGGGACTTGGAGGAGCGAATAAAGGGTAGTGTCACCCTAGGAGGAGAGCATGAGACCACGAAGAGAACACAAGAGAATATCCAGGAAAGAGGCCAGAAAAAGAAGATTCCTGGGGAGATGGGGGCTCACCTGCTTCCTGGTCCTGGCCTGCCTGGATTGTCTGCATAACCACTGGAGTCGATAAAGAACCTACCAAGAGCCTGCTACTGATCCTCCAATTGACACCATGAACAGGATGGTTTGCAATGCACACGCAAATAATTTGAGGAGTATAATGAAAAAGATAGTGGTACTGATCTGCAAAGGGAAATAATCATTCATGGGCTATCTACTGAATATTAGATGAGGTGTAATTGAAATAGGGCTCTAGGGGGCTGAATCTACTCAAAAGGATAAGGCCCAACAGGACAGGTCACTCACTGTCTGTGGTTCTTCACCCACACACACACACAGCTGCGAGACAACTCAAGCTGAGGGAATAATAACGGGGCTGATTTAACAAACTGGGGGAAACAAACAACTCTCAAGGCCACAGGTGACTGGCTCTTACCTGTGAGAGCCCACAGTGTCTAGAAGTCTGAAACAAAATTTGCTCATCCAAGATGGCGCTGTCCTGTGGTGAGGGCCTGGAGCTCGTGGCAGCTGGAGGCACTTACAGGCAAGGCCAGAGATGATGCTACCGCAGTCAGCAGCAATCAAAGTCAGGGAAAATTAGCAGTGAATGCTGGGCCAGACAGCAATGCAGGTACCAGCACCAGGAGGTGAAGCAGTCAGACAATTAATGGCTCTCAGAAGTAACCTGGACACAAGATGCTGGTGACCCATCAACAGTACTGGACAGCAGTCACCTGGCCACTAGCATTACAGCTTTTTGTAAGTGGTTGGCCCACACCAACAACATACAACTTTTTGAGACACTCGGCCTGAGGCCTGGTGCTCCTTTTGCGGTGTCAAAGGCAGGCAGAGGCAAGTTCAGGTGGCCAAGACTCTGCAAGGCTTTTAGGCTTCTCTTCCTCTTTCGGAGGTCAGTGGCTGGGTGCATCTGATGGCATCCGATCTGAGCAAGCAAATGTCCATTGCAAGTGAATGAGTCAGAGTAAGTCCAGAGCAGGCCGCAGTGCAGGTGTTCCGGCAGAGGTGCGCCTCAGAGCTTGCAAGGGTGCAGCCTTGAGAGTGTCCAGAGCTGGTGTCCACCCCACCTTGAAAACTCCTGAGTCCCTCACAAACAAGTCTGATTGGATCAGTTTCAATCCTGTGGACCACTGGATCATTTACCATCGCTCATAGCTCACACCTGATCATTTACCATCGCTCATAGCTCACACCATCGCTCATAGCTCACACATCCTACAACCGAGGCACCAAAGCCATGGGCTTCTCTACTGCGTGCATGAACTGGGATCACATGGGAGGGGATCTGCCCTACAACTGCCATCTGCCAGCAGCCTGAGCCCCATGGGTGCCACTGGTAAAATACCTACTACCTCCTGCCACTAGCACTGCCCACAAGCAGTGCTCTGGGATCAAGCGCTCGAGGCAGGGCAGGTGTCTATGGTTTCATAATGTCTTTCCAGATTTAAACATTTAAATACTCTGTCCTATTCTTGTGATCAGTTTTATTTCTCATATCATGTGTTCTAATTCTTGGTTCAGAAAATACAATAGTATTTGCAAGAGAATATTTGAGTAGACTGTAAAAGCTGGCTTCTTAAATTTATTTTATTTTATTTTTTCATAGAGGAAACACTGGTTTTCAAAGTTGCTTGTAACTTAAAGTTATAAGATTTCTCTTTTGAGGTTGTTGACTCTCATGTCTTACTTCAGTGAGGGCTTGCCTTACCTGCACTGGTGGTTTTGCAGGTCCCAATGTCTGTGACAGCATTCCCCTCCCCCCAGCACCCCACCACCACTCCAGCACCCTAGCCAGCCTCTCACATTGCATTCTTTTTCTGAAAAGTCTCTCCAGAGAAATTCACTGCACCCAGGAGGGTTGGCCATAGACACCAACCCCCAACTTCTCTGCTATCTCAGGTACCTACTTTCTCCCTCCTCCATGTCCTTCTCTACATCAAGTCAACTTGAGTTCAAATCCTCCATGGCTAAGTCTTTAGACTGCCAAGGCAGTTCTGAATGTTCCTTTACGTTAATATCATTTGTGTAGTTGTTTTCGGGGAACACCTCTCTATTCCAGCATGTGGGTGGAGTCTGAAGTTCAATATTTTAGAACGGAACCTGTTTTTTAAATAGGGAACTAATTTCCATAATATAATTTTTAAATGACCAGTGCTTCCTTTTAGATTTATAACAGAACCCTTGGTGATATACTTTTTACCATACTGATAAATTTGTATTACCTCCAGTTCTTCATTCTGTTTCTTTGCCCATTCCTGTAGTAATAGCATATTTTTAATTACTATGACCTTTTAAAAATCTTGTTATATTGTCGAGCCAGACTTCCATCTATGTTGCTTATCTTCTGAATTGTTACTCCAATTGTTCACATGATTCAGTTTAAAATTAGTAGGTTTGCTTCCATGAAATGCCTTGTATTGAGTAGAACTGCATTAAATTTACAGACTAATTTGAGACAATTTAACACCTTTAAAATATGGCATCTTTCCAAATTTATTTCTAAGTATATCATATTTCTGGGTTTTTTTTTGCTGTAATAAACTGTAATGTTCAACTATCATTGCTGACATATAGTACTACTGGTTATTCTTTGTGTATTTTGTTTTCAGCAAACTTGTTCAAACTTTGTATTGGTCATAAAAATTTTTCTTTAGATTCTCTTAGATTTGCAATGTAAAAATGGTTTCAACCACAGTAACAACGATTAGGCTTTTCTAATTCTTAGAAATCTTATTTCTTCTATCCCCATGAATTAGCTAGTGTGTCTACTAAAACAATGTTTAGTAATGATTTAACAGGACTTGTCCTTCTGAATTCTATGAGTATACTCAACTTTCACTATTACATATGATGTTAGATGTACAACTATGGTATATATGTTTTCCAGTTCAGGAAAATCCCTCCTATTCTATTCAAAATATATTTAAATATTATTTCCAGATAGTTATTCTATTTCATGAAACCCCTTACATGTAAAGTCTTCCATTTGCTAACAGACTTTCATGGCACAGTTCCCTTGGTTCTGTGGACTTTTGCTTTCGAGGTTCATCTTGGGCAGGGCTTTCTTCTGATCTTTGAAATTTTTTTGACAGGCATGTTTTTCTCCTTACTCTGATCCCTTAATGTCTATAAATATTACATTTGCCCCAACCACAGGTATCATGTTTCTCAGATGAAAACTAGCTCTCAACCAGGCATTATGTTAAGTGAAGTCAGAAACAAAGACTATAATTTCACACATATTAGGAATATAAACAAACACAGCATATGAGTAAAGACAAACTTAGATGCAGATTGATTATTACCGGTGGGGAATCAGTATGGGATGAGTGATAAAACAGGTAAAGGGGGTTAATTCTGTGATTGTGAACAGAAGTTTGACTTTCAGTGGTGATTAAAGTCAATATGGTCGTGTCCATATATACAGATGTCAAATTACAATGCTGTAATGTTTGCAACTTATATATTAAAATCTATTATTACTTCCATAAAATGTTTCTTAAATGATTTCAACTTATTGACTGGAGACCTGTCATCCTGGAGGAAAATTACAAAAGTGGTTCTAGTGAAACTGGTGACTTGTTCCCTTCTTCCTTTTCTGGCAACAGATTGACATTTGTTACAACCATTGACAGTGACCCCAGAATTTTGGTCATGTTTTGAGGAAGTGAGGGAGACTGTACTCCAGGCATTCATCTTCCAGATAACCCAATTAGCATGGAGCGGGTTCACTTTCTGTTTATCCACAGTAGTTGAGTTCTGTGCCATCTTTTTCTGCATATAGCTTCCATGACCAAAGGGTCTAAATATTGAGTTTAGAGACCCAACCTGCCTTACTAATGCATGAAATCTATTCTCTATCCTCTAGCCAGTATTCCTGTGCAAATGTAATTCAGATCATGTTACTTTCTACAGTTCTTACTTGGCCTACATGGTTCTACATGATCTTGCCTCCAGGTTTCTCTTTGATCTCATCTCCTACCACTTTTCCTTGTGTGTGTGTGTGTGTGTGTGTGTGTGTGTGTGTGTGTGTTTTAACTTCAAACCAAACAGACAGTGATTTTTTTTAAGTACACCAAGCAGAACCCTATCTCAGGGCTTTGAAATTATAGTTCTTATGTCCACTAATCTCTTCCCCAGATATTTTCATGGCTCAAACTCTCTTTTCATTTAGATCTTGGCCTAAGAGATCTGTCAACTTCTCAGAGATACTTTCCTTGATCACTTAATTCTCACACCCTGCTTTATTTTTCTTTCATGGCTCATGTTAATAATAAAACTTTGTGTTTATTATCAATCTCATCCAGTTGAATGTCACCTCCATGAAAGTCCGGACTTTATTTGAGTCACTCCAATATCCTCAGCTGCTGAAAAAGTATCTGGTTCATAGTAAAATTTCAGTAAGTATTTGTTGAGTGAATAAATAAAAGTGCAAATGTAATCATCACCCTTTCTCAGGTCAGTGTGATTATTTCCAATGTTTCATAATCAATGACGATGTTAATATTCACAGAGGGCATGTAACTTGCACAAGTTGACACTGCTAATAAGTGACAATAGGTGTTAATTTTACAAGTCTTTCCAAAAAACAAAGGTCACCAAAATTTGATTTTGATTAATGGGTTATGTTAAGTATCCATATATCATCTCATTCTTGTTTTTCTTAAAATATAAACTTCTTGTCAACATTTTGCTAAAAACTCTTCAACATTCTTCCATTACACTTTGAATAAATTTGAAGTTTCAGCATGGCCTTGAATGCCTTGCATGATCTTCAACCTCATCTGGTACCTGTTTTCCTTTCATTCACATTCTTATCATATCGCTCTTATTTCTCTCTCATTTATTGGGCTATAATTGACACAAAACATTAGTTTCAGTTGTACAACATAATGATCTGAAGCTGTAACTTTTGAGTCCTTTTATACATTCCCTCTTTTCCTCAATCACCAATATCACCAACCTGTTTACCATATCTATGAGATTTGTTTTTGATTCCACATTTAAGATAATATGGCATTAGTCTTTCTCTTTCTCTCAGCTGTTTTCTCTATTTACATAATGCCCTCAAGGTCCATCTATATTGTTACAACTAGCAAGATTTCATTTCATGACTGAATATTATTCCATTGTGCATATATATATATATATATATATATATATATATGCATCACTTAATGACAGAAAAACATACTGAGAAATGTCATTAGGTGATTCTGCATTGTGCAAATATCATAGAATGTAATTACATAATCTGAGGTGGAATAGCCTACTATAAACCTTGTCCATAAATTTAGCCTATTATGACCATCATCAGGTATCTAGCTTGTTTTTAACCATATCTCTAAATAATGAATGACTATATATACTGCCTCTTTTAATTTAATTTTAAAAATGTTCCCACCCAATCTATTGCATTCTCTTGACCTCAGAAAACTTGCTTTTTAATAAGTACCCATTAAATTCTATAAATATTTTACTTTCTTAAATCGTCGACTATATGAATGCCCAACTTTTCTTTCTCATTCTGACTTGCTTTATTACACAGAATTCCCTTAAATGCCTTCCAATTTTGCTATAAGTGCCAACACTTCATAATTACTTGTGGCTGATTAGTATTCCATTAAGTTGTACTTTCCTTCATTCAGTCTTCTGTTAATGGGCACTGAGGTTGCTTCCATGTCTTAGCTATTTTAAATAGCTTCACTAAACATTGTAGAGCATATGATTTTCCAAATTACTGGTTTTGCATTGCTTGGATAAATGCCCCAGAGATAGATTGCTGAGTTATACAATATATCCAGATTACTTTCCATATGGGCTGCACCAGTTCACCATTCCACCAACAGTAGAAAAGAATTCCTCTTAGCATATTCTCCAGAACTTGTTGTTGGGGGTCTTTTTTGCATGTGCCATTTCTCACAGGTGTGAAATGATATCTCATTGTAACTTTCACCTGCAACTTTCTTACTGGAAACAATGTCGATCAGTTTTTTATGTACCCATTGACGTTCTCAAAACCCTTTTGGTGAATTTTTTATTTAGATGTGCTATGATTTTTTAGTTGGATTTATTTATTATAAAACTATGTTTTATAATACATAGTTTTATATCTTGGCTATTAGCCTCTTGTTGGTTGTGTAGAGTGTCCATGTTTTCTCTTCTTTCATTAAGATGTCTTTGTAATCATATTTTCTCTCACTAATTTCTTTTATCCATTTAACCATCTATGAACAGGTTGTTTCCATATCCTGGCTACTGTAAACAATGCTACCATGAATCTGAGTATATCTTTTGGGTTAGTGCTTTCATTTCTGAATAAGTGTCCAGAATTGAAATTGCTGGCCCATATCATAGTTCTAGTTTTAATATTTTGAGGAACCTCCATACTGCTTTCCAGGAGTGGCTGAAGCAATTGAAATTCCCACCAAGAGTGCACAGAGTTGTTTTTGCTCTCCATCCTTGTCAACACTTATAGTTTCTTGTCTTTTGATTAATAGCCATTCTAATATGTATAAAGTGATATCTCATTGTGTTTTTAATTTGCCTTCCCCTGATGATTAATGATGTTCAGTGTCTTTTCATGTACCTGTTGTCCATCTTTATGTCTTCCTTAAACTATTCAGATCTTCATTCCATTTTTTAATCAGGATTCTATTTTGTTTTGCTGTTGCATTATATGAGTTACTTTATGTATTTTGGATATTAATCTCTTGTCAAATATATGATTTGCAAATATTTTCTCTCATTCAGTAGAATTCTTTTTTCACTTTTTCAGTGATTTTCTTTGCTGAACAGAAAAATTTTTAGTTCGATGTAGTCCCACTTGTTTATTTCTACTTTTGTTACCTTTTCTTTTGGAGAAAAATCCAAAATACAATAGCCTTGACCTACTATGGAGCCTCTTCTCTTCTAGAAGTTTTATGATTTCAGGTCTTACATTCAAGTCTTTAGTACATTTTGATTTAAATATTTTTGTATGGTGTAAGGTAGTGGTCCAGTTTTATTCTTTTACATGTGTCTGACCACTTTACCCAAATCCTTTATTGATTTGCTCATTACATGTTCTTGGCTTCTTTGTCATAAATTGAGTGATCATATCTGTGTGGGTTTATATCTAGGCTCTCTATTTTGGTTCACTGCTCTGTCTACTCTTGTGCAAATACAAAACTGGTTTTGGTTACTATAACTATTATAGTTTGAAATCAGAGAGGGTGATGCCTCTGGCTTGTTCTCTCTCATAATTTTTTTTAAACATAGGTGTCTTCTGTAGTTACCTGTAAATTTAATATTGTTCAAGCTATCTGTGAAAATGCCATTAGAATTCTATAGGGACTGCATTGATGTTGTAGTATTATATGAGTAGTATAGCTATTTTAATAATAATTTTTCTAAACCATGAGTACAGGCTATATTTCCATTTCATTTCATTGTCTTCTTCAATATCTTTCAGTAATGTCTTGTGTTTTTATTGTACACATCTTCCACTTTTCTGGTTGAATATATTCCTAAGTTTGTTTGTTTGTTTTCTGGTACTATTTAAATGGAATTGTTTGCTGAATTTCTTTTTCTGATACCTTTTTCTTAGTGTATAAAAATGCAGGATTTTTATATATTGATTGTGTACCCGGCAGTTTTACTTTGTTTTATTAGTTCTAACAGTTTTTTTGTCTAAGATGTTAGGATTCTCTCTATATAATACCATGTCAACTGCAAATCGTGACAATTTTTCTTCTACTTTTCCAGTCTGAATATTTTTTCTTATTTCTACCTAATTACTTATGCCATACAATGCTGACTTCCCATGCAATGCTGAATAAAAGTGGGCTTTCCTGTCTTGCTTTTGATCTTAAAGGAAAAGCTTTCATTTTTTCACGCTTGAGTATGATAATAGCTGTGGACTTGTCAACTCATATTGTTGAGAATTTTACCATAAATGGATGTTGAATTTTGTCTATTTTTTCCTTTATTTATTGACCTGACATGGTTTTTACCCCATTTTGTTAAAGTGGTACATCACAATGATTTATTTGTACATATTGAACTATCCTTGCATCCCTGGATTAAATCCTAGTTGATGGTGTTGTATGAGTTTTTTAATGTATTAATTAATTTAGTTTGTTAATATTTTGTTGATGGCTTTTATATCTATGTTCATCAGGGATATTAGCCTGTACATTTCCTTTCTTGTGGTCTAGATATATCAGAGTAATGGGGCCTGCAAAATGAGTTTGGAAGTATTCCCTTCTCATGTTTTTTTTGGAAGAGATCTTGAAGAACTGATAATAATTATTTTTTAAATGATGGTAGAATTCACTAGTGAAGTTCTCCTTAGAACTGCATTCTCCTGAGCTAAAACACTAAGTCCCTACTTAACCAACTCCAAATCAGAATTTCGCATTTGTTATTTTTCTCCATTTGAAAACTTCCCTAAGTTTTTCAAAACTGTTCTCATACTCAGATACTACTTCAGGGGAACTTCCATGATCCTATAATTTAATCCTTCAAGCCCCACTTTCATCATTCTAGTCCAATAACCTGTTTGATGTTCTTCAGTCGTCCAATGCTATTTAGAATCATCTTTTGATTGTATTCATTTAGTTTTGTTTTTCTCCTCCTGTTTTCACTATACCAGAAGCTCTCTAAAGATAGGAATCTTGTCTGTCATTTTCTTGTTATGTCCTCAGCATCTGGAATAATAAATGCCACAAAGACAGTACGTAGAAATAGTTACTGGGTGATGATGACAGCAATTATTATTTGTTGTGTTATTACCATATAATATATATCATTTAGAGTCCTTTATATCACTGCTCAAAAATACAATGAGATTGAAATAATCTTTAGATATATTTTGCTGACAATGAAACTAATTAGCTATTTCAATTAGATATTATTAGGAGTATGGTATCACAAAGTTAAACAAATGATATCTAGTAGTACACACCTGTGTCATAGTAGTGGGAGTAGAAGCAAACTTGTCCCGGAGAAAGATAGATGAACTGAGCAGACATATAGTAACTTACCATTCTTAATCATCTTAGTTTCAGGCTATATAATTGATTTAGATAAAATAATCTAATAGGTTTCCAAACTAGCTGCATAGATATATTAGGTTATAAGTAATCACATAAAAGTGTTCTTATACATTAACTACATTTAAGATGTAATGTATTTTACAACTTTTTAACACCATGTATTTTATAAAATGAAATGCATCTTTAGAGAGTTACAGAGGGTAGCAAAATGACCAATTGTTTGAGGAATGAGAAATTATTATTTTATACACTTTGCAACACTAATTTTTCAACTATAGTTTTACTTTAGCTGAATGACATACTATTTCAAAAGGAGTAATTTATTATTGTTTACTTTTTTCAAGTAGAGGCAATATCTAGATTGGAATGTAGTTTGGGCAATTGTTGCAAGAATCAGAATAGACTATCAGACAAGTTGTTCTTGTTGATTTTATTATGCCTATGTTATGCATCTCATTTTCTCCTCAGTTGTTTGAATAATTTTATGTAAATCAGCATTCTTTATTCATCCTCAAATTCTTATTTTCAAATTCAAGTCTATATTTTGGAACAAGTACAGCTTTTGTAAGCTTTTAGGAGGAAGCTGAGACACATACATGATTTCAGGAACTACCTAAATATAGATAATTCTTAGATATACATCTCCAGTGCTAACCTCTCTTCTGCTTTTTGTCCCACATGATCAGCCAAGCACATGACATTTCTCTTTGGAATCTTAGTGATATCTCAAACTTAAAATACCCCCCAACCTCCTGCCAACAGTTAACCCCTTACTAATTTTCTCATTATAGAAATTGGTTCCACCAAACTCCCAGCTTCCCAAATATTTATATTATGCTTAAGATTTTACACTATCAAGATCTGTCCATCTTCCCTCTTGAAATAGATTTTGGATTCTGGCTTTCATCCTACATTTGTCCCATCACTTTGGTCCTTTTCATACGAGTTTTAGATTACAAAAATATAGTCATCCTTAGAATCTTTCACTCTATGCTATATAGTTGTGAAAAGCATCATTAACAAATGAAAATGTTATCCAATTTCCATTTCCATTACTTTCAAAATAAAATGTAATAACAGTAGTTATTAATATTATGGAAACTAACATGTGCACAGTACCTAACCTTGTTTTATTTTCCCTTTTATTTCCCTAAACATGTGTGGATTCCTTTAAACTTCAACTGTAAAGTAAATTTCTGTTACTATCCTCAATTTACAGAACAAAGAGGTACTGAGAGGTTAAGGAACTTGCTAAGATTTCAAAGCCAGTAAGTTAAGAATTCCTCACTATATCAATCAAACTCCGCTACTTATTACGTTTTAACCATTTATCACATTATTTCCTCACTTAGCTACATAGATCTTATTTCCTTAAGAGTAATTCTAAGTTCCATCAAAAGGCTGCTAAAATGGAAGTATCCTACAGTAAAATCAGAAACAGTAAATGGAATATATGACTCACCCAAAGTTTTAAAAATACATGCACACATGCATCTTAAGGGCAATGACACCTTTGCTGATTTCTAAATCAGTTAGATATGCCAATATGTTTTTAATTTTGGCCATGGAAAATCTATGGCTCATTTAAAGGCAAAGGGAAATACTAGATCACACAGACTCACAAACAGGAAGCTTTACTTGGCAGATGTTGAGGTGGCCTTAACCTTTCCAGGTTTAGCAGCTGGACTCAGACACTGTAATGATTGCTGTGTCACTCGCCAATTTGTGACTAATCCAAACTGCCTCGTGTTCTTGGGGAAACCAGTCATCTGTGAGGAAAGTGATTGGTCATATCAATGTTATGTTGCAAAGTTCTCATTTACAAGTACTTATCTGTGCCAGCTTACCTAGAGAAAGCTGTCAAAAGTTAAACTCCTACTCCAACCACCCCACCCTTGCCAAGAGTCAGCAGAGCCAGCACAGATGAATCCTTACTTAGCTCTCTATATCCCCTTTGTGTTCCTGTCATTTCTAAGAAATGTTGGATTTCTTACCAAGTGGCAATACAAAAGATTAGATATTAAAGTCTCTGAATTCCAAAAGAGAAGTAATATAATATAGGAGGGAGGATAAATAAAAAGCAGATATGAAACAAGCTAGATTTTATTTTTCTATTAGGTTTTTCTATTTACTTCTCTATGACAAAGGAAAAGCTTTATAATTTCCCTTTGACTCATAAATTCATCTGTAAAATGGGATGGGTTCTAACTCATTAGACACTATGGAGATTAAGTGACATAACAGTTTTTGTATCTTTCACAGTACCTGGAGTTCAATGAATGAAGGATATAACATATAAATACACACTTAAAAATCTTTGTGAAATTTCTGTTCTCTGTTTCAAATGTCAAAACTTGGGAAAAGCATCATTTAGACCGTATTGACACCAATCAAAAAAAGAAAAAAATACACAAATATTCCTGATTCAATCAGAAAACTGAAGTCAGAGTTCAACCAATTAACATAAAGTGTATTCATATATTTTCAAGAGTAGACAGGACACATGTATTTTTATCTGTGGCAGATCCAGTGAGTCACCAGAAGATTTTGAATATAGAACCCTTTTAGGACACAGTGGTTAGCAGCGTGTGCATTCATATGAAGGCAGCTCTCCACAAATCAAATTGGCATATAATAGAAAGACTCCTGGAAAAAACTGGCGGGAAAAACTTATTGAAGACCTGAGGAGGAGAACAAGAGGAAAAATCACTAAGATCTTTCTCTCTAATCTAACAAAGACTCAGGTGGTAGGAGGAAATAGCAACAAATACCACCAACCATGGGGCATAGGAAATATATAGGAAATATAGGAAAGTTTATGAGAATTTGAGTTTTTAAAGGAATAAATGTTTTTATGCATGTATTAAAATCAGGTAGTATGAGGCCTCAAACTTTGATACTCATTAAAAAAATATTTTTGGCTAAGTTATTTCCTTTCATTTCCATGTAAATTTTAGAATCAGGTTATTAAAATCTGCCAAAACCCTTTCTGGAATTTTGATTGGGATAACATTATATTTGAATATCAAATTGGGAAGAATTAGCACCCAAATAATAATGAATGTCCTAACATAGGAACATGAAATACATCTCCATTCATTTAATTTTTTTTGTTTTCTAATACAGTGTATGTAATTTTTGACATAGCATACAGATTCTATTCATATTTTGTTAGCTAAATAACTAGGGTTTATATTTTTTGGTGCTACTATAAGTGGTAATTTAAAGAAAAATTCATATATCCAGTGTTATTGACAAATAATTCAGTTGAGTTTTGTATATTCACCTTGTGTCTTGTAACCCTCCTGTTCCACAGATTTTTTTTCTAAATTCTTTGGGATGATTTCAAGTAGAATAAAATATTGTTAGCATAAAGCTACATTATTTTCTAATTTCTATGCTATTTATTTATTTACTGCTATTGCACAGGCTAGGCTTTGTACTGCAGTGTTGAATAATAGAGGGAAGGGAAATCTTTGCCATTTTCCCAGTCTTGGAAGGAAGATAATATTTCACATTAAGTAGGACATAAGGTATAGACATTTTATAGTCACTTCTATATGGTAATTTATAATAAAAATATACATTTGATCTTACTCTACATTCTTGGTTCTGAATTACTAATCTCCTTGGAGATTAGTAATAAGTAATAAGAGAAAGGTGTCATTTGCTAATCATACCAAGTCCTTTAAAACAACACCACCAGTCTGGACATGGTGGCACATGACTGTAAACGGCAGCCTAGGAAGCCACGACCAGGGCCAGGGATCCCAGTTCGAGTCCTACTAGGGGCACGTAGCGAGACCTAATTCCAAAAAAATATATCTGGGCATGGTGATGCATGCCTGTAATCCCAGCTACCTGGGAAGCTGAGGCTGGGGATTGCTTGAGTCAGTGGTACCCCGGGCAACACAATCGTACAGTTCCACCGGCAAAAATAGCGAGACCTAGTCTCAAAATAAACAAACAAACAAACAAATAAATAAATAATAAAACAACAACAACAGAATTTCTGTCAATGAGGTGACTTTCTTACAGCACCTAATGTTAGTGGGCAGACTGATGGGCACCATGAGACCCTCAAACTTGTATAATCTAAATGAATTCCACCTTCTCTACATAAAGACCAAGTATATTCTTAGTGAATAAGACCTTTGATAGAAAAAAACATCTTTAATAGAATAAGTCCGCATAGAGAGAGAAGACAGGAAAATAGTTTTCCAGAAAAGCACCCAAAGTTACCCATCCCCTCATGGGTAAATGCCCAGCCATTAAGGGTTGGCTCAATGAAGTTCCGCTGAGCCCCCCAAACTTACCACATGTCTAGGTACCTTCTGGCAGGGAACCACAAGAAAGGGAAAGAAGGAGCCAGGCAAATTTGGAAGAAAAAGAACAAAAGCAAACGACAACTCAAGTTAAAGTTTGCCATTGTCACCCTCCCCCATGTGCCTCTCACCCACGTTATTTCTTCTGCGTCCCCCAAATTGCTGGTACAAGTCCAAGACGTAGAAGAAAGCATGGCTTCTTCACATGTCTCTCAACTCCACATGCTTCCCCTAAGTCCTCATATCTTCTCTCTTCCAAGTACTTTCCATTTCCCCTCACTGATCAGCATCACCCTTCATTAGCTGGGGTGGAAAACTTGTAAACTTCCCTTTTTAGTTTACTCCACTACGGAAACACTCTGTGACATACACTCCAGAGAGGCCTTTGTGGATTCTTCTCCAACTGCAAGAAAACAAAGAAACTATAAGCAATTGGGATGACATAAAGGTATAATGCTTCTGCATAGAGAAATTAACTGTCACAAAAAACATTCTTGTCTTAGACTCAATCTTAGGGGAAAAGCTTGCATTTCTTCACTATTGAGACTGATGTTAGCTGTGGGTTTGTCGGTGATGGCTTGTACTACTGAGGTGTGTTCAATCTATCCCTAGTATTTTGAGGTATAGCATCATAAATTGATGTTGACTGTTATAAAACACTTTCTTGACATTTATTTATATGATCATATGCTTATCTTTCCTTTTCTTGAATTATGTAATGAATTATGTTGATTTTCTTCTGATGAAGCATCCTGTGTTCCTTGAACAAACCCCACTTGGTTTTGGTGTATAATATTTTTAATGCCTTGTTGAATTTGGTTTGCTTATAGTTTATTGAGGATTTTTACATCTATGTTCAGTGGGGAAATTGGCTTGTTTTCTTTTTTGTGGGTTGATATTATCTGATTTTGGCATTAGGGTAATGTTGATAAAACAACATTTGAATTTGAAAATGTTCCCTCTTTCCCTATTTTTTGAGGAAGTTGGAATAGGTTAGGTATTTACTCACCTTTGAAAATTTGGTAGAACACACTTGTGAAGCCATCTGATAATGGAGTTTTGTTTTGGAGGGAGAGATTTTGATTACTGTTTTAATTTTTTATTATAATTAGTCTGTTCAAGTTCACTATTTCCTTCAATTTAGTGTTGGGCAATTGTATACTTCTAAGAATTTGTCCATTTTTAGGTTATTGATCTTACTAGCATACAAATGGTCATAGTAATCTCTTATAAATCCTTTAAATTTCTGAAATGTCTGTTACAGTGTTGCCTCCTTCATTCTACTTAGTTTCATCCCTTCTTTGTGAGTTTAGCTAGATTTTTATATACTTTGCTTATTTTTATAAAGAGCCAGACTTTGCTCTCAGGCACGACATCCTGCAGAGGCCTCGGGGTCCTGTGCTCTTCTGAGCAGAGGGCACTAGACAGGGAGCAGCTGAGGCCTGCCCTCTTGGGGGGAAACTGGGGTGACTCGGTAGCTCCTGTTGCAGCCCCAAGAATTTTCTCCCCCCTCCTTCGGGTTTAGGAATGGGGAGCTGGTAATATGCCAGGATGCAGGCTGGGGAGGGGACCTCTCATTCATTCCCCCCTCAGTCAGTTCTCATCCCCACCTCAGTCAGTTCTCATCCCCACCTCAGTCAGTCCTCATCATGCGCAAGAAAAGCAACAATCCAGCTGCAAATGTACTGGAGAAGATAGGGAAATAAATAAAGGCCTGGAACACACCCATCAACTGCACAAAAAGAGTATGGTTGTCACCCCAAGATAAAAGACTATATAAGAAGAGTGTGAAGACATGTCACCAAATAACAATTACAACCTTTCTAGTGCTGTGGGCTAAACTCCCCATTCAGAAATACTTTCATGAGCAAGGAGCCCCTCTTTCCCAATGGGGGAGGAAAGTCACAGAGAAGTGTCAGTGGCCCCATAGAGAACTGAGAACCATGATATGATGAGCCAAACCAACCATCACTTGAGGTCTGTCCCCTCCTGGAACGAATCTGCTGCCAGAGGCTGAGAGATGATTCCCCAATGCCAGATACCAGGGCTCAAAGGCTAAGAGGCAGCACAACAGGACAGACATGAGAATGAATGGAAGGGACAGCCAGTCAATAAGAACAAGAAGACACTGAAACCAGAGGTCATAAGGGTCCAGAGAAAAAGAGGTTGTCTCCTCCTCCACAGGAAATCCCAAATGAAGAAGTATGGAGAGCCACTCCAGATGCCTGCCTTGCAGGATGTTTTCTGACATGTTCAGATGGGCCACTTGCCCCAAGGATATTCCTGGAGATCTGGTCAGCCTGGCCTGTAGTCCCCCGGGAACATGGAACTTCATCCAGGAGGACACTGCTTCAGAAAAGAACATGAAGAGACCAATGGGTCAATCATTGACTAACAACTGGCAATGAGAAAGGAACTGAAGTGGCTGGGGGGGTGGGGGGTGGGGAATCCAGGGGAAGGGGGAGAACCATGCCTACAAACATGAGCTATATATGCACACAATAAAATAAAATTTTATAATTAAAAAAGCATCTTTTTAGTTCTAATTATTTCCTCTCTAGTTTATATTAATTCCTTTCACTGTTTTTTTTTTATTTTGAGTGTTCTTTTCCTGCTACCTTAAGGTGAAACCTTATTTTATTTCTTTCCTATTTCTTAATGTGAGTCTGTACTATGAGATTCTTCCCTCTTAGATTGTTCTTGCTGTGTCCCATTAGTTCAGGAAGGTTGGTCTTCATTTGTTATTTGTCTCGGTATTTTTTTCATTTCATCTTTGATTTTCTCATTAACTCAATAGTCATTTAGTAGTGTGTTGTTTAGTCTCCACATATTAGAAGTTTTTCCGCTTTCCTTTTGTGGTTGACTTCCAATTCGATACCATTGCAGTTTGAGGAGATAATTGGTATGATTTCAACATTTCTCAATGTATTGATGCTTTGATACATGTCTTGTCACACAATCTCTAGTCAATGCTGGAAATTTTCCCATGTACATTTGAAAATAATGTGCATTTATCTTTTTTAGACTGAACTTCCCTACAAAGGTTTATTGAACCCATGTGGTCTAATTATTGAAGGCCATTGTGTCTTTAAAAGTTCTGTTTCCTTTTCTCTTCCCTTTCTTGGATACCCATTATTCTTGTATAGCCTTTCCTCCTGGAGAAAGAGTTCTTGAAGTTTTTCTTCAGTTTTTTTTTTCCCTTTTGTATCTCTTTCTTCTTCCACCTGACTTCTTTGTGCAATAAGTATTATCATCTTCTAGGTCAGTAATTTGATCTTCCATTAGATCTATTCTGCTTCTATATTTTTCTCTGATTTTTTAATCTCCTCTGTTGGTCACTTTGCATCCTGGATCTCCACTATTTTTATTTAAAACTTCAGTTTTGATCTTCTGTTCATTCATTTCTCAGGAAATTCTTTTTTTTTTTTTTTGTTTACTTGTATATCTTTGTTCAGCTTTTCTATGTGAATTTCTTCATCATGGCAGTTTAAATTCTGTATCTGATAGGAAGATATTTTCCATGTCTTTGTGGTTGGGTTTTGGAGATTTATTCTATGTGGTGTAGAATTCCAGTGGGGACCAGGTTACTATTGTGTTCTTTCTTCTCCCCATTATGTACTCCCTTAAAACTAAGGTTGTAGAGGTTCCAATTTTCCAGTAAATAACAGTGTATGACAGGGAGAACTGATCCTTAGCTGCATCTTCATTTACTGAGGAGAGGGCCCTACAAAGTTTTCTGCCTTGTGGGAGTGTTGTACCCAGGTTTGGCAAATGCTTGTGTTAGCAACACTAGCCCTCCTCTCAGACTCTGAATGTTTCTGCAGTTTGCAGGCTGGGCATATCCCAGTATGTCACCACTAAATCTGCTCGGTCCCCTAGCTGCTCACTCCCAGGGAAGCTGAGTAGAGTCAGCTGTGTCTTTCTGAACTTTTCTTTCCTCACTGGGTGCCCTGAGGCCTGACTCCCCACAACACTTATCTCCTGTCACTATATCCACAACACTCAGCTTAGCCTGCCGCAGGTATAGATCATAAGTAACAAAATTAACGAAGATATTATATCTCTCAAGAGGCTTATCTTACCTAGTTATAGATATTGTAAAATAAAATTATTTCCGTAGACTTAAAGTCACGATAATAATTTATTTACCTGAACCCTGTGTTCTAGAAAGACTGTTAGTTAAATAAATCATCTCGTTCTTTGTATTTCAAAGGAATGGATTTCAAAACCCATATTGGTAAAACTTCTGGAGAAACCCCTTATTTACCTAGAACAAGTCTGACACAGATATTCCCAATTCCCATCATTTTTGCCTTACATCAATGAGAACACTTGTGAATACGTCACTAGTTGTGACTTAACAAAATTTAATCTTCTCTTCACCTCACAGGACCTTTACCTTTGATTCACTCTCAACCTGAGTCAAGATTAAGAGTTCTCCAGAAAAGCAGAACCAATGAAATGTGTATATCGATAGGAAGGAAGAGATTTGTTTTAAAGAATTTGCTCATGCAGTTACAGAGATTGGCAAATCCAACATCTGTAGGGCAGGATAGCAAACTGGAGATGCAAAGAGAGATCTGATGCCACAGTTCAAGGCTGAGCACCCTATGCTCAAAGATTTTCCAATTTCTTGGAGGAGGTATGTTGGAGCAGCTCCACTCCACCCCTGCCACTGGAATACTACCCAAGCTGGAGCAGATTGTGACCATGTGGTGCCCTGGACTGAACTCCACCCCAGACATCTTGAACCAGGGGTTGTTTGGAAGGGGATGGAGATGAGAGGTCATTTGGGGGACCCTTTAATAGGAAGTGATGCATGTGGGCTCATGTTCTTTTTTGTTAGAGCAATTTCAGAAGGCAGCTGCCTTACCAGGCAGCAGGTTTCTGCCCCTCAACCCCCAGGCCAGGGGGAATCTGTGACCTCAGCACCAGCTGCTGGCTCCTGCAGCTGCAATACAACCTTGTTCCATTGAAGAGTAACTGAACCTTCTCCCTCTCCCACAAGCTTGTTCCATTGATGAGTAGCTAAACCTTCTCCCTCTCCCACTTTCTTTCCTTTTGCTGAGAATAAATCTTTTTACTGTTTTTGCTACACCAAAGGCCCTTTGCTTGCATTTGTGGCAGTGGGTTGCCAGGCTCAGAACTGGTGAGAGAGCTTCTGACATGGACATGGTGACAATTTTTACATGCTGTTCTAGTCAAGCCTTCAATTTATTGAATTATTCCCACCTGCATTATGAAAAAAGTCTGCTTTTCTCAATGTCCACTACTTGAAATATTAATATTAAAATCAGATGCAAATGAGACAAGCCTTCACTAAATCTCACAAGCTTTTTAAAACAGAAAAAAAACTTTACCTTTTAAATCTGATTGCAAAAGTGATATCGGGTCAAAAATGTGCAGAAGTCTCCAACCTCAAGAACCCAAAGGAAAAAAAGCAGCATTTTTTAAAATTTAAATTTATTTTTGGGGGGGTGTGCCTCCCATCCCCTTCCCCTTGTCTCCCTCTTTGGTCACTCTATTTCTTCTTTCACTGCCAGTTATTAGTCAATTTTTAGTCCAGTGGATTCTTCCTCTTCTTTCCTGGAGCAATGTCCTTTGACAGGTGTAGACATGTTTTCCTGGGACACAGCGGCCTGTGCTTAGTTTTCCCGGTGTATCTTTGTTGCCGGCAGCCAGTTCATGCCTATTTGTGTCCTTTCAGTGCCTCCTCCTTCTTACTGGTCATCTGCTCTGACCCAGCTTCTGTCATATTTTGCTTCTTCTTTGCTTTGTAGTTCAGCCTCTGGTATTGGGAGCCTTTCTCCCAGTAGATGGTTCATGTAAAAAGTTTCTTAATCGGGATAGACATTGGCGGATGGTTGGTCCAGTTCATGAGTAGGGCCTCTGCCTGTCTCTGTGGCCTGCCTCTCCATATGAAATGGGAGGGTGCTTAGCTCCCATTGAAGGTATCTCTGAACCGGAGATTCCATTCCCATCTGTGGAAACCTCAGTGGTTGTATTTCTTAAGCAGTTTGTCTCTATAGTTAGTCTCACAGTCCTGTGACACATGGATCTGAAATGTTCATTATTTCTGGGCTTTACTTTTTTCTCCTCACACCGCCCAGCTTGTTACAGATTTGTACCATCCTCGAGCACAGCAGTTGCTAAAGCCACAAAGTAATTGAAACAACAGGGTTTTATTTACAAGGAAAATTAACCAGGAAAACGAAAAGTCCTTAATGCCACAAGTGGTCAGTTATGTTACCCCAAGCGTCGTTTAGTCCAAAAGTCCCAAACACACGGTTTAAAGGAAACCTGAGGCAGGCACCTTGCAAAGTCCAGTCCTTCTCCAAAATCTTCTCTTTGCTTCTTCTCTCTCCAACATTCCGAGCGGTGGTTTCTCCAAGGCTCTTCAAACTTTTCCAACAGATGCTGATGCAAACTCAGCTTTCCAAATCTGCCGCCTTGCTGCAACTCCACACACTTCCTTTCCCAGGCCCACCTTTGGCAGCATCTGGCCAAATTCACCAAGCCTGCCCTCAGCAGCCCCTGGTCACCCTGGCCTGCTGTTCTGGCATCTGACTCCACACCGGCTACTTCTCTGCTGGCCACTCTCCCACCATGGCTCCTTGCCACCACCAGATCACTCTTCCAGGGGGCTTTGCCCAGCCAGGCCATGTGGTTCTGTTCTATCCATCTGCCATTCTCATCTCTTCCACCTCTCTCTTGGCTATCTTTATTTTTTTTTAACTGCCCTTTCGCTATTCTCATTTTCTCTAACGGGTCTTTCAGACCCCGCCTAGCAGGGTAGTATGGTGCCCACGCAATTTTCAACTGTGTCACTACCCCTGTATCAAAAGGGCAAAACGTCTTCATGAAGCCTCAAGCTTCCAAACCAAACCAAACCAAACCAAAACAAACCAAAACAAAACATAAAAAAAAAACCCTTGCCTGCCGCCTGCAGCTTTTTTTTTTGCAATTCCAAAGCCCGACCAAGTTCTTAAAAATGACTATAATTTATTTACGACAAAGTAATAAACAAGTAAACAAGAGTCTCTCCAAGACTGGAGGAACCCGGGTTACCTCACCACATGTCCAAATTGTCTCTTAGTTCACAGGTGCACTTGCGGTCCTCCAGATACATGGTCTGTCCCAGCTTCAGGCAATAAAAAGGTCCAGACCAGGCACCAGAAAGTAAAGATTTGAAACCAATATTTCAGTAGTAAAGATTTCAAACCAGGCTAGGTAAAAGGAACCAATATAAAGTGCATCTTCTCAAGCTTTGCTCACAGCCTTCCTGAAGATACTTGAATCAAACTAGAGAAAACAGGCTCCTGCACAAAGTTCAAGTTCCCAAGGCCTTTAAAACTCCTTTAGTGAATATCATCAGTGTACACCAATCCCAGGGTCAGGTTCCAGCCACCCCAAGCCATTGCCCTTCCACAGTCGAAGCACATAGCCTCTCCACTTTCCTGTTCTGCAGCAGCCCACTGCTGCTCCCAGAGGCCAGCCCCATGGCTGCAGGCATGCTCCTTCCTTTTCCCCTTGTGCCTTCCTTCCTTCCTCTCTCATCCCCAAGACCACAATCCCTTGTGCACTTCAGGCTTCCCATCTCTTCTCGTGCAAATTCCTCATTCCCAGTCTCCACACACGAGTGCAAACATGAACTAGTTTCAACCTTGTGCATCCCCAAGAAGGGAGTGCAAACATGGCTCTGTTTCAAGCACATACATCCCAAGAAGAGGGGCCTTGGCTCCTCTGATCCAGCCCTATCACCCACGATCAACTCTACTTCTGCTGACTTTATTATACCCTATCAATATAATTTAAACACTCTCTCATAGTAATATCCAGTATAATGTTTGGCCACATTTCTGAGCACTGTGGTGCAGTTAAATTGGCATAAATTAACTCTCCCCCCATCTTTGCATTCCTCGCCTGAAAACTGATGGCAAAGAAATTCAAATTTTTTTATTTCAATGTATATTTCTGATTAATAGTAATAATAGAAAAACTTGCTAAAATTCATTTATTCACATTTTAGACAACTGCTAGCTGTCCATATCAAAGAATATTTTTATTTTTTTAAACATAAATTCATTTTATTGCACAAGAGGAAATCTACTTTAAGACATAATTCTTAAGATCTTTATGATAATATTTTAGAAATTCACTCTGCTCAACTATGATCTCATGTTCTTTTGAGCCTTATTTTCTCCTCCATGTAAAAAAAGTCTCTTACAGTTTGACTTTTGAGACACTGCAGAGCTTATAGTCACAGCATTGTCCTTATTACAATTACCTCTCTGCCCCTCCTGTCTTTTAAAATAAAACTTTTCCTTTCATAGGCCCACATGTTTTTTGTTTGGTAATCTCATGCAGCACAGAAAAGTGCATGAATTTCAAATTAATGGCAGGATTATGATTGTTTTATTTTGGTCATCCCCTGAATATGCTCCTGAAGTAGATAGCCTCTTTATTGATTAGAGAGAATTGCATAAAGGTAGATGACAGAATGAAAGTCAAAGTTCTAATGATTTTTAGAGCTGAGTTACAAATAACCCCTGACTAGACTTGTGTACACTACAGTTCTTTTTGAAATTTTGTTGATGGGAAATGAATATAAACTAGAATTAACCAATTTTAAGGCCTCTGCTGAGATTTATTCTTTGACAGTTGACAGAAATACTCAGAAATTAGCATTTTGGTAAAACCTTTATTTGTTTAAGTTGCCTCTTAGCCAAAGAGACTGTCTGTACAAAGGGATTAACCTATTGACAATGACTTTCTAAATCCAAACCCATTGAATAACAAGCACTGAATGTGTTTACCTTCCTAATGCACCACAATTCACTATGAAGCTGGCTTTCTTGAAAAGGTCAAAATGCATGAAGAGCTGAATTTCAATAGGAAGACATACAGAAATGTGAAGCTGAATGGAATTGGGTTTGTTGAATATAAATAGAAAGTAAATTATATGAATCTGGGTCAATTATGTTGCTAACACCTAATCCTCTCACTGTCCCCCCCAAAAGCACAATTTTTCAGTTTATTTAATATTTTTTGGCAAGGTTCAAGCACACTGTCAAGTATATTATTCTCTTAAATAAAACACTTCGTATGATTCCTAGGACCCCAGTAACTGCAAGATCACTCTTGCAATCCAAGTTACTGAAATTCATTATGTGACAAGAACAATAGTCTCTTTATGTATTGAATATTTCTAGATACATTAGGTATATTCTGATATTCACTACTTTTGAATAGGTAGACCAAGTAAAAAAGAGACTGATGAAACTATAGAATTTGATTTTGGCTTTTTTTTTTTTTTCAGGGAATCTCCTTTCCTGACCTATTTTTGTGGATCTAGGAAAGTTCATTCTTTAGAATAGATACATTGTGCATACACCCAATTATGACTATTAAGGTGTACTCCTGACACGTTTTTTAAGAGTGGTCATATAGGCCGGGCACGGTGGCTCCTGCCTGTAAGCTTCAGCCTATGAAGCGGCTGGGACTAGGGATCGCGGTTCGAGTCCCGCCTGGGGCCCGTAGTGAGACCTAGTTCCAAAAAAAAAAAAAATAGCTGGGCGTGGTGGCGTGCGCCTGTAATATCCCAGCTACCTGGGAAGCTAAGGCTGGGGATTGCTTGAGTCTGTGGTACCCTGGGCAAAGAGAGCCTGCGGTTCCACGGGCAAAAATAGTGAGACCTAGTCTCAAAAAAAAAAAAAAAAAGTGGTCATTTAGACTCATAATAGCCTCTTACAATTTAGGAAAAAATGGGTGATTTTTAACTTGTACTACTAGCTTCTGGTGCAAGAACACTAGAACCACTAGAACTCCTGAGGGGGAGGGGGGAAGGCACTTCAGGAACTGTAAACATGTCTGCTTCCTGTGACAGTAAAAAACCTTGTAGTGCTTTTTCTACTCAGTGGTAACCGATTTAGTGCCTATGTGATAAGATCCAGAGCTCTGTCTTTGGATAATAATTCCTCAAGAGTTTTACTGAGAAAAAAATCAGACTTCATCCCCCCCAGGTAGAGTCAAGTGTCAGAATATATTGTCAGTTGCATTATCTATCTAGTTAATGCAATTATTTCTTCTTCTTGAAGCTATAGGATGCTCAGCACAGAGCTCATATTACACTATAAAAAATACACCAATAAAATTAAAGACATTGAATGTTACATGTCAAATTTACTAATCAAATTGTTTATACTGTCTTTCACATATAAAGGTAGTATCACTGAGCCACCCTGGCTAAGGTATACACTTTGAATTATTTTCTAGGTAAGATGATATTCCTACAGAGACCTCGCTTATGTACAGTCACATGGTTTCATCACAAGGATTTGAAGGAACTGTCTTGTATACAGAGTGGAATTTATTTTTTGTGTGTAAGTAAACTAATTCATAGGGAGTGAACACAGTATTTTGGTTTCTTTGACACAATACTGTAGACTAACCAGTTTCAGACTGATGATCAAAAGGTCAAAACATCATCTTCTGGACTTTATTTAGATGTTAATCTTTTAAATAATTTTTTTCTAGATGCCTTAACAATATTCTATAGACTGACTGTATTCTATTTTAAATTATATAGCATTAAATGTGATAAAATAAAATATTCGTAAACATTAAAATATCTATAAAATTGACTGAGGACTTTAACTGCTTTCCTAATTATTAAGTAACTTTGTATGATTATGAATCCTCAAAATTGTCATTTTTATTTCAATGACAAACCTTATTAAAATATATTGTAGTACAATTATACACACACACACACACACACACGAAACCCAGTATTTTCAGACACTTCTGGAACCTTCACAAGTGGAGAACTAAGTAGAATTTTCCTTCAGGTGTCCTGACGTGCCAGACCCTGGGGGTGTTTCTGCATCATAACCTACTATACGTAAAGGGGCAATGTTTATGAAATGATGCACTGGCTCATTATATCTTTCTATGCCTAAATTGTTGACATAAGTGGCAGTTTTGCTGATAAATCCTCAGACAATGCCAGCAACTTATAAGTAAGTCTGCCAGTATATAAAACATACATGAAATACACTGTCAGTGAAACACACAAAAAATGGCAATCAAATTCCTCCTTATCTATTTATAATTGCTATATATTGTCATACTTTTATGTTTCTATAGAGACATATTATCTAAATTTACTAAAAGACATCATGAGCAACACAGAACCCAGTTCTCTTTTTATTTCTGGCATCCAGTTTGTTTCATTTAGATGTTTTGTTATGAAACCTTGACCAGTTTGTCACATTGACCTGGTTTACAGTAATTATACTTGGGCCATTTGAAAGTGTAAAAACTGTATGAGAAAGAATAGCATAATGCAAACATTAGAAATTTTTTAGTTATTTGTTTAAATGATAGATCACTATAAGTCCAATAAAAACTTAAAAAAATGGGGTCTATTAGGTCAGAAATAAAAACACAAAACCTACTGCACCCCAGGTGGTAGATCTTTCAAAGACAAATGCAATTGTTATTCCCCAGTCATTTATAAGAACTGTCTTTGCCATCATCCACACCAACATCTTTATTTCAGAGTGAAAAACTGGATCTTGCTCTTCAAACATAACAGAAAAAAGCTGCAGCAGGACTCTTCAAGATTGGATGATAAAACATACTCATCTCAAAACAAAACTCATTATTTTGACAAGTATAAACTATAGAATTTAAGACTGCATTGAATTTAAGATTTCAAGGTACATACCAAATGATTTTTGTGGTTATAGGTGTGAATTTTGTTCAGTTTTAGGAGAGCCAGTTTTAGGAGAGCCAATAAATACTGTAAATGATTTTCTTGGGGGTAAATTCTTGCTTTTTGATAACAAGATGATATAACATTGCTAAATTTAAAATTCTTCTTATATGGGCTGGTAACCTACTAACTCCATGATAAGGTACATGACTATAGAAAAATTCAGAGTTAAATTATCCACTTCATAGAAAACATAGTGTGATTCAGGGTATATGCAAAATTTTCTAAAGTAGGACCTAAATGTAAGGAACTAACACATTCCACATCATTTTCTGTACTCAATAGCATTGGAAGATCATTGAGAGGCAGGGAACTTTAATTCTAGACTTGTCTTATATTAACTGAATAATCTTCTTGGAGTTTCCAAACCAAATCCTTTAGATCTCTAACCTAAGATTGATTCAGAAGCTCTGCCCAATATATTTCCATGTTAAACTTCATTAGACCAGAACAAACAAGAGAGTTCTTTCACAAGGTGCTCACATCTTAGACACTTCAGTATGTTTTGTTTAAAAACTCTCAAAAATAAAGTGTGACTTTTTATTTTTCTGAGATTGTTCTGTGGAAAGCATCTCTTAACTACCTAAGGTTGGTCCCAGCCTGAGGTTAAAATAGAGAAAGATAATTTTTGTTCCCCTAGATATAGTCGCATTCTTGACATATCTGTCAAAATGTTTCCACACAGTAGCCAGAGGTTCAATTTCAGGACATAGACAGATGATCTTCTATCACAATGAATTAAACAGAAAAAGTAACAATTCTCTTGCTGTTTTATATAACAAAGAATATAAAGAAAGAAATAGGACTTATTATTACATATATTCAACATATAGTCTTAAAATACCAAGAAAGAATACACAAACTATGTTAAACATTTAGATTCATTCAAAAAGTATATTTGACTAAAACAAAATTCTAGCATTATGGCTTCCATCTTCTATACTGTTTTCCTATATTGGTGGTATAAAATATAAATTATATTTTCCTTCTCATTAGTGCTGCTCTTAGCATCTCCTCGTGCTATATTTAATTGTGCTATATTTAACTTCATTTATTCAGTAGGGCAACCAGATTTTGGAAAGACTTAACAGAAACTATAGGGTATCGAAATAGAAAATTTAATGTACCTATTGAAAAGTATGCCATTCAATGAGAAATTCACAAATACACTGGCACAAAGACACACAACAGCCTAAAAAGTACTGTACATGTGTTACCTATATGAGACTAAGTTAAGATTAAAGTACTTTTAGAAAATATCACAGGTTTTTTCTGATCAAATTGATCAAATTGTATACTAAAATGCTTCTATTACAAAATGACATTTGTTAGCTTATATATGACTGGTAATAGATTTGGTTTGTGAAATTATTGATTAAGTCTTTGTTGAGAAATATAAATTGTGAAATTCTAATATAATTGTGAAATTCAAATAGATTATCACTCACTAAAAGCCTTTTAGTGAGTGACTATAATAAAAAGAGATCCTCAAGCAATAAATGATTTAGGTTGATTGAGAGAATGCAGCAAGGGCCCTAATTGATGGATGCAGCAAGGGCCCTAATTGTTCTTTCCTTCTTGGATCTGTGCCCACCCTGTCTTACACTTAAGTGGTGGAAAGTTGTTGCTGTCATTGAGAAGACTATTTGATTTCATAAAGAGATTCCATGTAATGATTGTTTTAAAACAAACAAACAAACAAACATGGGAAGCTAGAATGTAAAATGGAGATATTTTTCTAGATAGAGAAATGTTTCAGCTGGGAAGTCCATTTGCAATATTCCACAGGAGGAAAGTGGTTTGTTTTGAAAACAAAATAAAAACAAATGGATGCTAAAGTGGTAATATTTACGGTCTGCCTTTTAAATACTTGGCTTCATTTTAACTACATAAACCATGCATATTCCATTTAATAATTAAAACCACACAGCCTTATATAAAGAAAAGCTTAATGGCTTCCTATTACCCCAAATATCCACCCACCTCCACCATCCCAAGGTAATCAATGATAAGTTTCTTAGATAACCTTTATATTCAGTTGTATGATTGCACAATTATGTATATGCATGCATTTTTTGGTTTTTATATAATTAAACATTGTTTTTTTTTCTCTGACATTTCCTTTTCTTTTCACTCATGACTATTTTGGGTAAATTCTTATAGCTAAATCCATAAGGTGGATGTACTGTGTCCCCATAATACTCTATTTCTTTGGAAGTATCTTCCTGGGACTATTTGGTTGGCATTGGTTGAAGTTACTGTAGAATCTGATTAGGATAATTTTGATACTGGCAAAACAGGTGATGACTCTGCTACCAGTGCAGAAAAATGCACAGATGCATACAGAGATTTTTGGCCTGTAATTGTACTTTTGGTGTGGAAATGGAGAACTTCTCATATTATAATGTTTTCTCAAATAATTATCTGCAGGATAGAGGTTGCTATTTTTTATCTGAAACTAAAAATCTAAAGAAGATAATTTAAGAGTATGAAGCACTTCAGTGACATGAAAATGGGATAGTTTGAATAGATCATCAATGTGGAAGCTTTTTCTTTTTGTAAGTGGAAGTACTGAATAATGACACAAGTTACTGAAAGAGCATCTGAGATTGAATATGAAATTCAAATCTTTGGGAACTTGTAAATTCTGAATTACAGGAATATAATTTGGAAAACGGAAAGGAAAACTTCAGGAAAGGACTAATATAATGTGAATGTTATATAGTACATGATTGTTCTCTTCTGTTACTCTAAAAACTGCCACTCAGCGGAATACTTTTTAGAAATGAAAGTCAAGACAAAGAATGAAATTGATTATGTGATTACAAATGATATGAGGTTCTTATCTATGACTTCCAAATGAATAGCAACTGATTATACCTATGGATTTTAGTAGTTTGAAGAATAGTAATATCACTGTAATATTTGAATGAATTTTTACTCCATCCATATATGATTAAAAATGAAACCTGAATATTAAAATAAAAGTATCACCAACTGGCTTTAGAAATATAGCAGAAAGTAAGTCCGGGCATGGCAGCACATGCCTGTAAGTGGCAGCCGAGGAAGCCACGGCAGGTACCAGGGATCGCGGTTCAAGTCCCACTTGGGGCAACTTAGTGAGAACTAGTTCCAAAAAAATAGCTGGCCATGGTGGCATGTGCCTACAATCCCAGCTACCTGGAAAGCTGAGACTGGGGGTTACTAGAGTCCGTGGTACCCCGGGCAACGTGAGCCTGCAGTTCCACGGGCAAAAATAGACCTATTGTTTAAAAAAAATTAACAGAAAGTCAAGGAATTCGCCTTTAAATCCTTGATATAATATATATTGTTCTTCATTAGTTCTAAGAGAATTAAAGTTTTCTAATTTCTAATTTACTATTCACAAACCAATTACAAAACAGACCATGTATTCACACTATTTAATGCCTCTAATCAACAAGAAAACTTAAGTGTTGCGTGACTATAAAAAATATGCATCAAACTTACAAACTACAGTGCTTAAAGAAAAATTCTTGGTGATTCAATAAAGAGCATGCAAGGTAAATTATGATCATTTCAGTATCACTTCATTTTTATATTGACTCAACTAACCAAGTAATGCATCAATGTTATCAGCTATGAAAGATTTTAAAAAATGCATGACCCTTGGACTTCAAGAAATTACAAAATAGTTGGAAAGAACACTGCATAAAATGTGCAATAAATTCATTATAAAATGTAAATACTACCAAGACAGAGGTAAAAATAAAGCCTTCAGAGGAGGGATATATTCTTTCCAGTTTGTTGAAGGCTCAGCTCCTTAGGAAGTAGACTGAGACAAAGATTAGCATGCTGGAATTTTCTTAGTGTTCTGTCAGAATTTACATCTATTGGATTAAAAAAAAAAGGAAATAAGATTGGGCAGAAGGGGAGTGGGAAAATATGCAAGCAACACTCAGTGTCCAAGTTGAGGAGATCAAAGCATTAAAATTCAAGGAAACTTACTAATGATTAATTCTCATTCAACCTAATTTTTTAGCTGAGAAAACAGAGATTAAACTATTTGCTTAAGGCTGCAGAGCTGGAGATAAAATTGAACTGCAACTCATTTGATTCTTCTTTTCAATATTCATTCTAGTACAGCTAAAGTTTTTCTTATGCAAAGAGTTAAAGCAAGTAAAATCAAAACAATATTAATCAAAGCAAAACAAAAGCTGAAGCACTTAACTCACTGAATAGTCAGGAAAGCTGTACTTGAATTTAAGTAACTAGGTTTGTTTTATATGTAAGCCCCATGTAAATGCATCTTGAACTTAAAGAGTATTTTCCCTAAATGTATGTAGCACTGAGATATATTAGTCAAAATAACTAGGAGTTGATATGTAATCCATATATATAATCATTATCATTCCCAATCAATGTCATTTCAACTCTAGATTTTTGCTTCAGGACATCATTATTTCTGGCTCCAACATGAGAAAAGCACTCTTATCAAAGAAAGAGAGTATGATAAATTCATATATTATTTATCTCATTCTTTTGTCCCTAACCTCCAGTTATCTCAGGAAGGTAGCAACAGATACCCAAAAGGATAACACAGAGTCAAATCTTAGAATATTTTGGTTTATGCGCTCATCGTCCTCCACTCTGTGGCTCTGGAAGTAGGTGCTACTGAAGAATAATTTGGCAGAGGAGGGTAAATAAATCCGATTATGAAATAGGGCTAAAATAATAAGCCTCAGGACACCATTAAGCTCCAACAATCTTCTGTTACATTTACTTTCATATTTACCATTTCTATTGTTAGTCCTTCACTCCTAAAGTTCCATAGTTTTACCAGGTATCATTTTCTTTTGGTTGGAATATATTTCATTAGCAATTCTTCTAGAGAAAGTCTTCTGATGATGAATTTTCTTAGTTTTATTTTATCTGAGATTGAGTTTATTTCACCATCACTCCTGAGGAATAGCATTCTGGCAGAGAGTTCTTTTCTTTCAGCATATTGAAAAATACTATGCCACTTCTTTCTGACTGCTATGATTTCTGATGAGAAATTCATCGTTAGAGGCATCAACTGTTGTATTCATTTACTAAGGCTACTATGTCAAAGTACCACAGGTTGGATGGCTTAAACAATGGAAAATTTGTCTCCCACAGTCATGGAGACTGTGTAAAGCTAGATTGTTCTGAGGCTTATCCACTTGGCTTGGAGATAACCGTTGACTCCCTATGCCCTCCATGTTCCCATGGTCTTCCCTCTGTTCATGTTTGCATCCAAACCTCCTCTTAGGACACCGGCCATACTGGATTATGGTCTGAACTAATTCGTTTTAACTTAACTATTTTTTTAAATAATTTTTTTATTTATATATATTTTTTAAAAGACATTTTCTCCAAATATGTATTATGGGTTATGACTTTTAGAATTTTCAGAAACACAATTTATACCATATTGTACATCTACAAGTAATGCATCACTTTTCTCTGACTTCTTTCAAGTGTTTTTTGTGTTTTTGAGGGTTTTTTTGGCTTTATTTTTTAGGAGATTAATTATGATACATTCCAAATGGATTTTTATTTTATCCTGTTAGGCATTTCATGGGTATTTTGAATCTACTTAACTAAGTGCCATGTGTGAGTCAGTTTGTGCCAAGGGTTAGTTAGTGGAGGTCTCTATCTTCGGTATTCTTAAATAGGTTATAATTCATACATATGCAGTTCGGAGATGATGCCAATATTTGGTAAACATTTTTATTGGGTCACTCTTAATGTTTCTCCCTTCCTGTAATAGTCTTGGAACACAGGAACACTGTGTGTGAGCAACCAGTTTTTTGGGGGGGAGAGAATCTGCAAGATCCCTCAAAACTCAGCTGCCTTCCTGCCTGTTTCCTCTTCATTTAGAGGAAAGAGCCCTCCCTACCCAGGTAAGTCTTTTTTAACATACCAAATTTTATTAAAAACAAATGGCTTATTCAAAAGTCATCATGGAACAAATTAAAACACAAGAACAAGAATGAGAAACATCTCACTGACTAATAGGTTGTTTTAATTCTGTCGTTTGAAACTCAAATCTTTTTCATTTTTAGGAAAGGTAATCTGTCATTTCAGTCGACAGCAAAACAGAAAGATTTCCATTTCTCAGTCAACTGGTTTCCATTTAGTTAGTCAACTGTTTCCAACTGTCTCAACTAACCAGTGCATCTGCCCTGGTAACTTTTAACCTGCTTGGCATAGGTAGATTAACAAACCCACTGCTTAAGTCAACATCCAACTTGGCTTTTAGTTTCTTTCAGACAGCTCTAATGGGTCACTGGTACTTGGCTTTAAGATTTGGTAGGGTCATTTCTGTCTGTCTGTCATGGACAAGATGGATAAAATCCATCTATTCCTAAATTGAGGATTCCTGATTCTGCCTCCTCAGAATGAAAGGACAGACAAGAGTGATACCTGACAGTAGCAATGTTTCATGATTGTAGGGCAACAAGTCCAACTTATCACCCTTTAAAGAAGACAGGTATAAATCTTTCAGAAACAGTGTTGGAAAAGTTGGCTAACCACCTCAGAAGATAATTTGGTATTCTACATCAAAATCTCTATATAAAAATATATTCAATGTATATTTAAAATCTAAAGGTAAAAATATGTACAATACAAGAAAATAAATGTAGATGGATCAATCCTTTCTAAAATAAAAGACATGATAGAAAGAAAAATGACCATACAATATACATTTTCCTTGAGAAAAATACAAATGAAGGAAAAGGGTATAAGTGAGAATGTGTAATTCCATTATAGTTTCTCCTCTCCCACATTCTCTCTATCCATCATAAAACATCGAACCTGTTTTTGTTTTCCTAGTGATGTATCACAATATCACAGCCATCTTTGAGAATGGATATCTTCTTTTTAAAAATCTGTATAATAAGCTGGGACTACATCAACTTAAAAAGCTTCTTTACAGCAAAAGATAAAACAACCAAAACAAAAGGAAACCCAACAAAACTTTGCCGTCCATACAATTGGCAAGGGTCTGATAACAAAGATCCATAAAGAACTCACAAAACTTAACAAAAATAAAACAAAAAGCTCACTCAAAAAAAAATGGGAGAACTGAAAAGACACTTTCCAAATAGGAAATACAAATGACCAATAAGAATATGAAAAAATGTTCCATATCACTAATAATCAGGGAAATGCAAATCAAAACCACACTGAGATACCATCTTACACCAGTAATAATGGCCCATATATAAAACAAAACAAAAGAAAAGAAAATGGACAACAACAAGTGCTCAAGTGGATGCTGAGAAAAAGGAACACTCACACTGTTGGTGGGAGTGCAAACTGGTTCAGTCACTATGGAAGGCTGCATGGAGGATCCTCAAACAACTGAAAGTGGAATTACCATTCGACCCAGCAACCCCATTACTGAAAATCTACCCAAAGGATGCAAAAACACTAATTCAAAAAGATACGTATACCCAGATGTTTATCACAGCACTATTTACAATTACCAAGATATAGACACAATCCAAATGCCCCCAAACAGATGAATGAATCAGAAAATTGTGGTATAGTTACACAATGGAATATTATTCATCAATCAAAGAAGATAAAATTATGTCATTTACAGCAACATGGATTGAGTTAGAAGGAATCATGCTAGTGGAAATGGGCCAGAGAGAAAAAGAAATATGGGATGGTCTCACTTATATGAGGGATATAGGGAAAGCAAATAAACAGAGAAGAAAAATTTAAAACTTCCAACAGAACTGAAGCATAGAGCAATGCAGGGGAGAGTAAAATCAAGGGAGGGGGAGGGCACAAGAGTTAAAGAAGGTGGTAATAAGGGGTTGTGTGGAAGATATCAGGATAAACAATGATATAATATATATGTGTGAGTATGTATATATATACATATACATGTAATCAAAAATTAAATTAGGTAAATAGAAAAAAAGGAAAAATAATAAAATCTGCATAATGATCGTTTGCCTATATGTACTACATTTTCTTAAAGCTGGTAGTTAATTAGGTTGCATCTAATTTTCATTATTGATATCTATATTACAAAACATATCCTTATCTCCAGGATCACTACTTAAAAGTAAAATTGCCGAATCAAAAGAAGCAAAGAGCAGGTCATACAGTTCAGGGTTAGAGATTTGTACTACAGATCTTTTTGCATTGCATCGGTTTGACCATCAAAGTATGTACACATTTACACACCTAAAAATTATTCATGAAAGTCACTATTTCTTCGTCATTCCAATATTTAATATTTCTATCTTTATCAATATGATAGGCAAAAGTTGGTACCTTTTTTTTACTTTTCTACAATTTCTAGTTATGATATTTTAAAATTTCATCATTTTATATCTGTATCTTTGAGCTACTGAAATGTATTTTGGTATAGACTGTAAGCAACTAGTCAATTGTTCCAATGCTATTTATTGAATAATTTTTCTTTTTCCTATTGATCTGAGATGTCATATTTATGACATAGTAAATTCATATTTTATATATAATTTTGTTTCTGGACTTCCTATTCTATTTCATTCTTTTGGATGCCCTGAATGACTCTAGGACTAACCCATACTACAAATTACTTTACATTTATGAACAATTATTTTTTAAATTCTCTCATTGCTGCTCATTTTTATTCATAAAAAGCTGTATTATTATTTTTCCACATAGTGCCATGTGTATAAAAATCTATATACCCAGTAAATAATTCCATAAAATAATTAATAAAATCTAAAATGAATATGCCTTACATGCATGTCATGACTTATTTTCTCACAGATTTTCAACTTCCCACAGATTGCAAGAAAACCAAACCAAACATATTACTAAGTTCAGTAGAGTTAGACACAAAATTCAAAGAACTCATTTTAATCAAATTTAAACAATTAGATGACATTCATTAATATTACTTTTGTGTTATCTTAGTATTATGAAGTATCATTCTATTTTGTGATTTCAGCAGCAGTAGATTCTTGAGAAGATAATATCAGAGGAGTTATTTGACCCTAACTATATTTTGCAAACATTTATTATGTATGGGTTGAATTAAATCAAGACAATACTTCATGTAATATTAATTGGCTTTTCTTGAACTTTTATTTGTAATTTTTAAAAATAGAAACACTGCCTAAAGTTTGTTTAACAGTACAGGATTATAAGACAATAGAAATGAAAATAATCCTTCTTTGGGGGAATTTAGATTTCTATATATTATTTAAAAGCCCGAAGCTACCTGACTTTTACTTTATGACCTTATTTCATTTTTTTTAGAAAAATTTTCTCCAACTTTTCATAAGTCCTCTTTTCATAAGTCCTCTATAGATAAATCAAAGGATAGCCTAAAGTTAGCCAGTGCTTTTGACCTTTGGACTACTATAACTGCAAATATAAGAAATTTGTTATGCTGGTGGGAATGCAAACTGATCCGGCCACTATGGAAACCTGTGGAGGACCCTCAAATTAATGAAAATGGAACTACCATTTGACCCAGCAATTGCTCTCTCGGGAATCTACCCAAAGGAGACCTCAATGCTTGTACAAAGGGACACCTGTGCTCGGATGGTTACTGCAGCACTACTTATAATTGCAAAGTCATGGAAACAACCTAAGTGTCCCAAAACAGATGACTGGATGAAAAAGAAATGGTATATATACACAATGGAATATTACTCAATTAAAAATGACAAATTGGATGATTTTATGATAACATGGATGTACTAAGAAATCATATTAGCAGAAACAAGTCAAAAAGAAAAAGACAGACACCAAATGTTTTCACTATTACATGGGACATGGGAAAGATAAACAAAAACCCATGAAGAAAAGTCAAATCAATGCTAACAACCAAATAGAAGTATATAACTAGGGGCCGGGGGTTGGGACAGGGTGGGAATGGTCGGGGGCGGGGGAACCTCGGGGATTACAAAGATGTGAAATTTATATATAAATAAATTATTTAATTAATTTTTAAAAATTGTTATGATGATACATTTAGAGTATATAAAAAAGGTAACTCAGTTGAATGTATTTATATTTTCCTTCAGTTATGATATGGTTGAATGTTTTTTCTTTAAGCTCTCTGCTTCTATCACATATCAGTTGAGAGGATTCAGAATTTTCAGTATTGAAGGTCAGATACCACTAAGTACTAAAAGTCTTCATTTAACTGACCAGGGGAAGGAGAGCATATACGAGTTTAGTTCACACATATGTGACTTCAATTTTGACCCTTATTTTTATGTTAAATCCAAATGTGTTGAATTTTAAATGAAAACAATATACTTTGTTCATCTCTGAATTTAAAATAGGTTGTTCTGGACATGATTGTAATAGATTTTAATATGTATCTCATGTCAGCCTATCTTTTGCTAATAGTTTAGTAAGCTTCTATTTTTCTTTACCTTTGCAACCAATAAACATGATTATTATAGACAATATAGTCCTAATTCAAGGCCACCTGCCTTTCGTGCTCATCATAAAAAATATGTAATATGAGCATGCTGTATACACAATCAACCCTTCCATTCTAGAGGGAAAAAGGAAGGAAAGATGATAAATTGATGCATGGAAGTCTTTGTGGCACTAAATGATTCAGAGTAATGAGATATTATAATTCAGGGCACAATAGTAGCCCAACTGAAATTTTGTAGTATATTATATTAAGTTTTTAGTTATCTACTGTTGGTTTGAATATTATCTAACATTCAGAGTTAGCATTCACAAGGAAGCACCCAAGCATAAAAATCTTGAAAAAAAATTAAAAACTGCAACAGTACAAGTTGATTTCCCAAGGATGCAAAGAGAATAATTTTCTACAGATGAAGCATACCTTTATGCACTCTATTGAAAATTAGGCACAGTGTTATACATTCATGATACATCTTGTGGCTCCTCAAGTACAAAGAGTGGGTTAGAACTAAAGTGTAAATCAAATGCTTGTTTTTGGATTGCTTTATCTAATCCTTTATACATATATTAGTCCCATTGTAAAATAGAGATGTGATTTCCCTTTCACAAGTCTAACTAAATCTTCACATTATGCAAATACACATCTGTTCAAAAAACAAAGCTAAAGAAACAATTCACATTTACTACAAAACAGCAAAGATTTCAAGGATGCTGGAGTATAATTTTGTTTTTGCTTTATTTGTTTCAGTTGCATCAGGTCTAATGGTGATGTATTTTACCACTATTCTCCAAACAATAACAAAATTTCCTTTAGAGTATATTGATAGTAATATAAGCAATGCACCTAAAGATAATTATTTTAAACAAACAAACCTCAAAGGCAAAACAATTAAGTATATTTATGTATCAGTAAACTATAAAAAAGAAACTATAAGAAACAGGGCTCAAAGACACATATCTAAACACCAAATGATCTATCTTATTCATACAGATATCAATAACGGGTTCAACTATAAATGTTGCTTATCAGTAAAATTACTTTAAATGAGTATGTAGAATATTCTACTTCAATCTTATTTTGCTATGGCAAATGTTTAGTCCCTCATCTCTACCTCCTCCCAATGTTATTAGAAATGTTGACTTTTAATTTGGAATATCCTTTCTTCCTTTGATAATGTAGTTTAGTCACAGGTGCCTTTATTACTTAAAGAGCAATATATATATATATATATTTTAGTGCTGACTGTTAAGGCATTATATTCAAAGGAAAGGTGAATCATCTTATCAATAAGTGCAAACAAGAAAATGGAAGTTATACGGAGATTGAAAAATTCTGGAAAATGAGTAAGAAGAGAGCTTTAGAGTGTGTGATCATATCCCCTTTGAGGATACTTGTATAATCAACAAATTTTGGATTGTCATTTCAAAGTAACCTCTTTATTAAAGGAATTAATTTTGTTCTTGAAATAAGTTAAGAAGACAGATTTGTCAATGTTATCAATTGTGTTCTCTGTCATTTACAAATATTTACCAAATATTCCACTATGCTTATCCTTAATTTTGTCTTTCAAATTTTAACACAGTTCTTTAATTTGTGATGAAATGCTGTTGGTGTAAAAATATTTACAGATCCAACGCTTCTAAAATCTGGATTTGCTAAATATGCGGAGAAAATTACTATGCTTTTTGATTTTTCAAAAAGGTCAGAAACTTCAATTCAAACAGAATATTTTAACCAGGTGCCCAAGAAAAGGGCATTTACTTACTAAACGCTCTCAGATTTTCAAGATTAAATTTTAAGAAATATTTTAAAAATTCAGTTTTGTAAAATATAAGGAATTGTGTATATTACAGAAAGGTGTTTCAACACCATAAAATAATGCGAGGAATGATTTACACCTCTTTCTGTCTCCTATCTATCTATCAACTTCCTATTGTACTAGTATTATCTCTGTCAGTATTGAAACATCTTCATAAAGCAAGGCAAAACCTAGGGTTAGATGAAACCCAGATCAGCTTCCTTCACTACGCATGAAATACCATTTAAATGTTCCTGACAGTGTTCATTTAACTTTAATACTTTTAGTGCAAGAGAGCATGTTCTGTTTTAGTTTGATTTCAATTTGTTTCAATTTCTTCATTCTAGTGAGCATCACTTTGTATGTGTTATACATTTTGGCAGTTTTAAGTAAAACATGAAGATTAGGTTCTACAAGAAATAAAAACTATTTTGGTAACATTTTTGCTAATGGTATTTCCATGGACAGCAACATCCTCTTTCATTTGGAAAGACAGCATTCCTATTTTATATATACCCCCCCCCCATAAACAAGTATTTGAATAGAGATAGACACACGGGTTTAATGAGAGTATTACGTTTCACTTGCTCATGGATTAGGATTTACTTCACCTACAGCTCTGACATTTACAAATCATGCAAATATCCATAAGATTAAATCAGTCTCTTCTCTGAAGACAGTAATTTACCAGAAAAGTGACAGTCAGGGCAGTCCAGTTTTCTTATCCCCCATTGGAACCACTAGGGGGCACATCTGCCCATAAATCTAAAGATCAAAAATTGACTTGACCTTGAAAGCCAAGGAAATTTTTATTTCAATGGGCTAGGAATTTCTGTAAAGTTACAGATATAGGAGTTTGGCTTCATTTATTCCAGATGCTTCCTGGATAAAATAATTGGCCAGACAGATCTCTATTCACAGAAAAAAAGTAGGAGAGATGAAAAAGTAATTTTCAACTTTAACAGGATTCTCATGACCATTTGCTCATGAAAGACATGTTTTATCTAGTATGGAAAGTTTTGCATAGGAGAGTGTCACATGTTGTCTATTTTAGATTAACAAAATGTGTGTATATTTTATAGGTACAAAACACAGTGACTTTCCTCTAGAGGGTTTGATTTGGGAATAAAAAGATAGAAATCATTTAACATTGCTCTTGGATTTCTACTTAGAAATGGAATTAGAAAGGTCAAGTTTGGTGGACATTGAAAATACGTGAAAAACCAACAAAAACATCATTGAATCAATCTATTAGATAGATTCATTTTTTCATTATTTTTCTTATTAATCTATAAAGATAATTTTTTCCTGATGATATGTTCATGAAATAATTTTAATATATTTCACTCCCCATTTTATGAAGATAGTAAAAATAGTGATATTAATCTGTAGATTACAGGTTTTTGTATTTAAGCTTAAAGGGCCTAAAAAAACAATAGAATGGGATTGTGAGACCACAAGGAGGTGGAAGAAAAATACTAAACAAAACTATGGAAGTTGCACTTTTTTTCTAATCACTATAAAAATTGTACTTCCAATTTGAGATTCTTTTATTTGTCTGCTTGCTCTCAAATTTTTCTATATGATCTCAGATATTCAATCACCTTTGTAGTGCAATCATCCAGTTTGTGACACACCAACTGTATCGCAAGCATCAAGCTCTTGGTAGATTCTTTATTAGTTCTAGAAGTTACAGACACACTAGGCAGGGAAGGGCTAGAAGGCAGGGGAGCCCTCATGCCCCCCAGGAATCTTTACCCTCTTTCTCTGGCCTCTTTCTCTGGTATTTTCTCCACATCTTCTCTTTGCCTTGCTCGGCGCTCTTCTCGCACTCTGACCATGTTCTCTCACCCTGGGGTGACACTATCCTTTTATCCTTTCCTCCCAGGCCCAGGCATACCCATTTACACATGTGAACACCCATTGGACCTGAGCATGTACAATCATGGGGAGGATGCAATATCACAGATGATGGCCATAGAGGCTAATGGAGGAAAAAGCCTGACCAACTCACCCTACAACCGATGAATTGTAAAATCCTAAATTAGTGATGTCTTCTACACTTAACTCAGGTAAGGCTGAGGTAGGAAGTGGAAGGGAAGAGAAACTAATGTATATTTAGCATCAAACATGTTTTAGCATTTTACAAATATATTGTTTTTCTTTTATGACATCCCTCAGAAGTGATGAGTATGTTGCTAACCATAATTTATAGATGAGGAAACTGTGGTTGAGAGAGATTGGCCCTTGGGTAGACCACAAAATTAAGAAGTAAAAGATCTGAGATTGCAAACTATTCCATCTCATTTCAGATTCTATGCTTTTCCGTTTTACCCAAAGGCAACAGGTATGAAAACAATTTAAAGCTTAGTACTCTATTCCTAAATTATTAAATCCTTGCTACTTGAAGTGTGGTACCAAACTAATAATTATCAGTATCACCTGGCAGTTTACTCAATATTCAGACCTAAGCCCTGTTGAAATCAGAACTTTAATTTTAACAATTCCAGCAAGTTGTTTGTAAGCATATTAGAGTTTGCCAATCAAACCAGTCCCTGCTTCTTGGAAGGTTGTAAATACAATGTGGGGGAGTCCTCTTCAAGGAGTGGACCATTTTTTTAAATTTTTATTTTTTATTGATTTGTCACAATTGTGAATTAATTGATCCCTCCTCCTCCCTCCATATTCCCCCTTTGTATTCCCCCTTCAGTCACTCCTTCTCCCATTTTTCTGCAAATTGTTGGTTGGTTAAATTGATGTTCAGTAGGAGTGGATCATTTTTTGTAGATCGCTTACTTGGTGTTAAAATGGAAAAGAAGGAAATTCTACCACTTGTGACAACAAGGATAAACCTAGAGTACATTATGCTAATTAAATAAACTAGTTGCAGAAAGGCAAAAAAAATGGATTAGTGTAGATAGCTGAAATACTTCGAGAAGATGCCTCAATATATAATGCAGCTTAACCAGTTCTCCTCCACCATTTTGGTCCTTGCGGTGTATTGTTTATCTACAATTGTAAAATAGGAAAAAAGTGGCAGTTTCAGTGACTTCTTGGAGATTATTTTGTTTCCAGCTTCTTGTTGGGGACTAATGGTACTTCGTGGAATGATCATACAGCTGAGTATTACAGAACCTTAACTATGGTTTGTCTACATCTCTAAATTTATTCACGAATACTAATGACAATGAATTTCTTCTGTAGATACTTAAAAGCAACCACACCAGCTCAGGAGCACATTAATACCATGTAGAGTCATACTTTTAATGTATAGGATTTTTTAATGTATTTTTTGGGGAAAATCTGAAATTTCAGATCTCATTGCATTCACTGTATTTCAACTTAAATCTCTGCTTTCCGAAACTTGATTTAAAATTGGATTATCAGATCTTTATTTTTTTTTCACTTAGTCTATTTCTCATTAATATTATTGGGATTTTTTTATGAAGTTAGCATGTTCCCTTCACTTTTTATTTTATTATAAAAATGCACTTCACACCCTCCTGTTGAATATAATATATTACACATACATGCCTTAGTGGTTTCTCTAGGTACTATACCATATACACATATGACTTGGCAGTCTACTGAATTCAAGATCTTCAGTTTTCCATGTAGTATAGAAACCTTACCAGTCAATTAGTTTCCTATAATGTCCCACTTTTAAAATATAATTGTTTTAAGAGTTTCTTCCACATACATTGAAACCACAAAAAAATGATGGTATAATTTTTGCTTCAACCATAAATGATGACTAAAGACATTCATGTGGTGAACTATAGTCCTATGTTTATTTCTATTTTTACCCAGCCCATTATCCTTTCTTTGTTGAAGGGTCAAGTCTTAAACCTATTATCATTATCCTTCTGTTTGGGGAGGCTCCTTTAGCCATCCTTTAAGGATAGATCTGATAGCAACAAGTTCCTAATGTTCCTTCATTTAGGAATGTGTTTATTGCATCTTCATTCCTTAAAGATACTTTCATATGTCACAAAGTTTTCTGTTGAGAGTTCTTATCTTTCAACACATGAAAAATATTTTACGTCCTTCTGTTCAACATGATTCCAAATGAAAAAAAGGTCATTATTCAAATTGTTTTTCTTCTACAGGTAATATATTGTTTCTATCAAACTGCTTTCTAGCCTTTTTATTATTTTACTCAGGTGAAATCAATACAATTTAGAATTAATCATTTTTAAAGCAAGTACTTCAGTAGCATTTGGCATATTTGCATTGTTGTTAAACTACCACTTCTATTTAGTTCCAAAATATTTTCATTACCTTAAAAAGAAACCCCATGCCCAATTAGCAGTTAATACTGATTAATGCCTTCTCAAAGATTCTGACTACCACCAATCTGCTATTTGTATCAATTGTCTTAATCTTGATATTTCATATAAATTGGTATCATACATGTCTGAGCTTAGTCTGTCTTCCACTTAGCTAATATTGTTAAGATTTTAGCATGTTTCAGCATGTAACATATATATATATATATATATATATATATATATATATATATATGGCATACAGGTGAAATACATCTGAAAAAAATATTTTTAAGACTTCTTAGAGCATTTTTGAGTTCAAAGAAAGAGTGAAGGTTCAGATATTGCCCACATTTTTCTTGCTCCCACTTACACATAGCCTCCCACACTATAAACATCCTGCATCTTACCACTAATGAACCTACACCCAGCACAAACACTCAAATTTAAGCTTTCGTAGCCACCTTGATTTACAGCCCATGTATTTGGATACATGTATTCTTCATTATAACATGATACAGAGCATTTCCACAGCTCCGAAAAAGCCTCTCTTATCTGCCTATGTATTCCTTCCTCATGAACTCCAGTGAACACTGAAGCTTTTCACTGGTTCCATAGTTTGCCTTTTCAAAAATGTCATACAGTTGGAATCATCAGTCATAATTGGAATCATATGTCATACAGTTGAAATCATGTGTCATGCATATGGAATCATGGTATAGAGTCTTTTAAAATTGTCTTTCAATTATTTAACATGCATATAAGGTTAAAATTGTCATTTGATAGCTCATTTCTTTTTAGCATTGAATTATATTCCATTGTCTGGATGTACCGAATCGATTTACCATTTACCTACTGAAGAATACCTTGGTTGGTTCCAAGTTTTGGCAATTCTGAATAATGCTATTATAAACATTTCTGTAAAGATGTTTGCATGGGCATATATTTTCAACTCTTCTCATTAACTATCAGGGAGGCCAGTGCAGTTCTTGGAGCTTACAGTAAGAAGATATTTAGCTTTGTAAGAAAGCGACAAACTATCTTTCAAAGTAGCTGTACCATTCTGCATTTCCACCAGCAATGAAGGAATATTCCTAGTGCTCCACCATCACATCACTGTTCTTGGTTCTAGTTATCCTAATAGGTATGTAATGATGTCTTACTGTTGTTTTAAAATTTTTCCCTGATTATAAATGATACGAAACATCTTTTCATATGCTTCTTTGTCATCTGTTTATCTTCTTTGGCAAGGTCTCTTTTTAGGTCATTTGCCTATTTTAAATGGAGTGCTGTTTGCCTTTTTTTAAAAAAAAATATTGATTTATATATATTTCACATCTTTATTTTCCCTGGAGTTCAACCACCACCTTCCCTCCCTGACAACTCCCCCTAATCCTCCCCCTTCCCCCCTGTTGTGTTCTTTAGCTTGATTGTTAGGTTGTTTTGACTTTTCCTCCTGGCCTTTGGCTTATTTTTCCTATGTCCTATATATTAGAAAAACCATTTGATTTCTGTATTTTTCTTTCTGACTAGTTTCTGCTAATATGATTTCTTCTAGGTCCATGCATGTTATACCAAATTCATCAAGTTTGTCATTTTTAATTGATGAGTAATATTCCATTGTGTATATATGCCACATCTTTTTCATCTATTCCTCTCTTTTGGGACATTTGGGTTGTTTCCCTGTCTTTGCAATTATAAATAGTGCTGCAGTAATTATCCAAGTACAGATGTCCCTTTATACAAGCATTGAGGTCTCCTTTGAGTAGATTCCCAGATGAGCGATTGCTGAGTTAAATGGTAGTTCCATTATCATTAGTTTGATGGTCCTCCACACAGCTTTCCATAGTAGCTGGACCAGTTTACATTTCCACCAGCAGTGTAAGAGTGTTCCTTTCTCTTATCCATGCCAGCATTTGCTGTTGCCCTTTTTTGGATGTGGGCCATTCTTACTGGTGTAAGGTGGTATCTCATTGTGGTTTTGATTTGCATTTCCCTAATTGCTAGTGATGTTTAGCATTTTTGGGTATTCTGTTTTCTTATTGTTTCATTTTAAAAGCCTTTTTTACATATTTTGGGTAACAGACTTTTTTATTAGATACAGCTTTTGCAAATAATTTTCCTAGTCGGTTGCTTAACTTCTCTTTACATTGCCTTTTACAGAATATAAGTTTTTAATTTTGATGAAGTACACTTATCAATTATTTCTTTCATGAGTTGTACATTGGTGTTTAAGCAAAAAAGTTATGTCCATACCCAAGGTCATCTGTTTTCTCCTGTGTTACCTTTTGCGAGTTCTATTTATTTTTAAGACTTTTGCATTTTATATTTAGATCTGTATCCCTTTTGTGTTAATTTTTGTGAATGCTATAAGGTCTGTGCAGATTCATTTTTGTACAGATAGCCACATGTTCCACTACTATTTGTTGAGAACTCTATCTTTTATTGTATTACTTTGGCTCCTTTGTCAAAGATCAATTGACTATGATTATGTGGTTATCTGGGTATACTTTAACAGATAATTTAATGTTCTTTTCTACTAAGTCCAATATGTCTTCTTGGGGTCAAGTTCATTTAAATTCTTTTCTGAGAATAGGCCATCATTATTATTCTTTTCCAAGTCTTGAATTTGTGTTGAAAATCAGACATTTTCTAATATTATAAAGTGATAACTGTGAAATAAGATTCTTTCCCTTCTTCAACCTTTGAATTTTTTTTCCCTTGTAGTTGTTTGTTCAGTAACTTTTAAAAGTATTTCTTAATGCCGATGTTATTTGTCATATATGTTCCTTGGAGTCAATCCCTGCTCCTTTAGTTAGTGTTTACTTTGTGCTTCGATGAAGATTTACTTGCATGTCAGTAGAAAGAGAAAAGGGGAAACAATATAGAAAAAGAAAATCAACATGACTGTAATATTTTAAAATTTGTGATTTATATAATATTCAGATTTTTTTAAAAGGTAAACAATTCTAATTGTTATAGACTAGCTCTATGCTAAAATATTAAAATATCTAGTTAGGTTATTTACAATTCTATCTTAGCTCCCACTTACTACTTGCACTTAGCCTAATAGCAGTCAATGTTGAACTCTTAGGATCTTCTCATGTCTGCTCTGGGGATATGTGTGTTTTCAATGCTCTTATTCTCCAAAGAATCTCTCTCCTCCCTCTTTCTCTTCTCCCTCCCTATCACCTCCCTCCCTTTCTCCTCTCCCCCTCCTCCTACCCATCCCTCTCCCCCCCTACCCTCCTCTCCCCCTTCCCTGGCTGTTGGTGTATTCATTGTTTGTGTCAGCTATAATCTTTGGCCTGAGGTAGCAGCAAATTATTCCATTTTGCTGTTTAAATAGATAGATGCCCTTTGCGTACCCTGAGAGTCCTAAGCTAGGTGAAATGATTCAAGTCCTTCAGGTAGTTTTCAGACAGGCTTAAAAAAAGACTGGCAAAATCATTTGCTGGAACCAGGACCAACAGCAGGGAGTTGGGCAAGCATCTTAAGACTACTCCTTTGTTGCAGAAGAGACTTGGTAAGCACAAGTAAGAGATTACAAAGCTTTCCTGCCATTTTAAATGAGTTTCTTCTGATTCAGCATTTGCTTGTTTGCTGTAAACATAGAATGCTTTACAGAATTCTGACAAATTGTTTTGCTTGATCTTCCAATGTTTCTAGGGAGAGAAACTCTTAAAGCTACTTGCTCTAGGCCAGGCACGGGGGCTCGTGCCTGTAAGCTTCAGCCTATGAAGCGGCTGGGGCTAGGGATCATGGTTCGAGTCCTGCCTGGGGCTGTAGGGAAACCTAGTTCCAAAATAAACAGCTGGGTGTGGTGGCACACGCCTGTAATCCCAGCCACCTGGGAAGCTGAGGCTGGGGATTGCTTGAGTCCGTGGTACCCTTGGCAACTAGAGCCTGTGGCTCCACGGGCAAAAATAGCGAGACTTAGTCTCAAAAAAAAAAAGCTACTTCCGCTGACATTTATTCAAGTTTTTCGTCTTTGTTTTTATTTTTATAAATTTGACTATGTTGAATCCTAACAAACTTTCTTTGGGTACATCTCCTTGAAGTTCATTCAGGAAGGTTTCTTTTGTCATTGTTGCTTTAAATATTCTCAGTCCTCTCTGTTTCTTTTTCTTTATGAGACAAGTATTAGATCTTTTGTTATTCTGCAGATCATTGATATTTTATATTTTAGCATGTCTTTCTCTATTGTTCAGGTTGAATAAATTCTATTAGTCCATCTTCAAGTTCACTGTTTCTATTCTCTGTCATCTCCAGCCCACTATTGAATAAAGTTTTCATTTTGGTTTTGTATTTTCTTAGTTGCATAATTTCAATCTGGATTTTTTTACAGCTTATATTCATTTCTGAGGTAATTTTTCATTTGTTTTAATAGAATTTTAATTGTTTTTTGAAACATTCTTATGTTTCTGCTTTAAAATTCTTTCTGATAATTCCAACATGTCTCATCTCAGTGTTATTGTTTGGTGGTTTTTTTATCATTCAAATTGTAGGTTTCTTGATTCTTGGTGTGATGAGTGATTTTTAATTATCTTTGGTACATTCTGGTCATTGTATTTGATTCTTTTTTACCTTATTCAGAACTTCTGTTTTAGCAGGCACTGATCCTGTTTAGTTTTAGCATATAGATTCTGGTCTACTTTTGTGGATTTTAGTTCCAGTAATAATTTAGGTTTCTGATCTCTTGCAATGCTATTCTGGGCTTCTTCATTCAGTGGGAGTAAAGTTCTCCCACTCAAACCTTGATAGTGCCAACTGTCAGCGCAGAAGTTGCTTCCCTGTGCCCACACTCTAGTTCATCCATTACAAAGATAAATAAAAACTTGATTTTTCATGTTGCCAAAATGGAGAGGTACTGTTTTTTTTTAATTTTCTTAAAGCTCTACTATGAGAAACCAAGTGGTTGTGAATTCCTTCTCTATGCATGTGCATCTTTTTCGAGGTTTAGCATCCCCCTTGCCAGGTTTATCGCCTAGGAATATATTTTTCAAGAGTCTTGGAGTCATCCCTTTGAAATATAAACTTTTTAAAGGATTGTACCTCTATTCTCTGTCACAGTGGGAGTTTAAGCCAGGAGGTTTGCACTGAACTGTAACCATCTCCTTGTGATAGAAGTAAGAAGTTTTAATATACCTTTGGAGAAATGTGATTAACTAAAATGATTACCTTAATTCCCAAGTAAACTTAGGATGAACTTTATGAAAGAGTTTGTAACAAATGATGGTGTTAAACCCTGTTAGAGAGACCTTGAAAACATACGTACATAATAAATTGTGACTGGCTGTATAAATTGAGTAGAATTTCTGTGGCTTATCTATGCTTATTTAATAATGAAACTTCTGCCTTGTCTACACTTTAAGAAGATTCTCTGAATTGGCAGGATTGTTATTTCTTCAACATCATACACCCATGACCTGACTAGGATTCTATGAATATTCAAATAAGAAACACTTGCCAGAATTCAGCCAGAGAAAGGGTGCTGCATCTCCAGGTGTTTAATTAGCTGGCATTCCAAACACATTGAATTGTTTGAATGAACTGCTTCCTAAACTACAGAATTTCACCTTCTATCTACCATGTTAATCCTGGACTTTGGCCAGTATGAAATGGGGGCACCTTGTAACAACAAAATGTACATCTAAAATGGAGAGATTGAAAAACAAAAATGCCATTGACGGCAAATAGATTATTGTGCTCTTACTCATCTTTGTCCTAAATTAATTTTAGTGTTATCAGTAGTATTTTAACTTTTGACTTCTCAGTTCTGATTTAAAACAAGTGGTACTTGTGAACACATAACCTGTAACTACTGGATTTTAAGTAAAATTCTGCATGTGTGTTGTATTATGCTAGTGGATGTTTATAGCATGCTTCTACATCAGAGTGCCTAGAAAAATAACTGTGCTTTTGGTATGGAAACTAATGGAAGATAAATTATTGCACAGAATTTAGATTTTTCAGATTAAGGGAACATTCAGTTTCTTTTGACACTTTTATGGAGAAATATCCTTTTTGCTTTAATAATAATTAAATATAAAATATATTCACAACTCCTTCCCCCTTTATTAACAAACTAGAATGCTTAAAGAATGAAGCACTTAAAATTAAAACTTTCATTTGCATCATTTAAATTTTTTGCAAGTTACTTACATGTTGTAAAATCTGAATTTTAATGAATGTGCTATTAAAGTCCCAGCTTGTGAGAAATTGAAATAAATGAATTGTGTTATGCGAATGAGATGCATGCTTTGCACAGAAGCTGCAATGCAATTGAAAGGCAAATGCCAGTTTGCAGAGTCTCCTGTAAAATCAGTACTCGTTCAAGTTGAACTACCTGTAACTTCTACATGCATAGTGCTGTCAGAATTTAAGAATACAATAAGTAAAATGAGGCACTTGAGACAATGAAATGTCTTGTAAATCACAGAAAGTTTAATGTATACTTTGTTTTACTGTAGAGTTAAATGTATTTAAATACTTTCTAATTTTATTGATTATATACTATTCTGGAAAGATGGCAAAATGTGTGCACATGCCAAAAATATCCTCTGAGTTCTCTATAAAACTGATGTGGTAAACATTCTATATATTTCACTGAGTTGAAAAAATTAGAAACTTATCTCTAATCCTGGTAGAACTTGATACCATCTTTTTTTCTGATAAGTTGGGCTCATTTATTTTCTGGAGTCTACATACTCATTTCTCCTAGTTCCTAAAGTAACTCAGGTTGCTACCCTGGGCTATCCCATTATTGATGCTAGCAATAATTTAGAGATCATCAAAAAGCTACACTCTGAAATCAGTTTTACTTCATAATATTTTAGGGATTGTGGAGAAACCCCTAACATTTTCCTTTTTTGGTAAAACAAATCCACCTATCAAGGCTGTTTTCAATGAACTAAACATTGGCATATCTTTGAATTGCTTAGTCTTAACCTAGTGGGGGAAACCAGCATTTGTAGAGTCACTGTGATGTATCAACCATTTATGCATGGTACAGAAAATCTGCTTTGATAGCAATAAATAACAGACTTGACATTGGAGAAAATTGAGTCGGTGACGCAAAGGACAAAAATTTCAACTAATGTTAGAATACAGAAGAAAAGAATAAAAGAAAGGCTGGGGGAAGAAAGATAATAAACCCAGAAGATAGATTATAAGGGTCTACTAGCAAATGAAACCTATTACTAAAGAGAAAAAAATGAAGAAAACCAAATAATTGAGAATAAAACTGTTACTGGGTACAAAGACAACATATGTGAGCAATTGAAATTAATGTACAAGAATCTATATGTTAGTAAATTGTGTTTCCTAGTAGTCAGTCAAGTCCACAAGGCAGAGGAAGACCAAAGGCGAAACTAACCTTGTAGGAACGTGTAAACAGTGGGAAGATAGAAGCTACCAGTGGATGATGTTGACAGATCTCTTGATGCAACTTTAATCAGAAACTAATTGTATATAGAGAGGAGGGAAAGAGCAAATACTGATTCTAGCTGGACAACCAGGGAGCAAAGAGGGGTATGTAATTACCCATAGCATGGGAAGATCATATTTTTAAGGTAAGAGAGACTCAGTTTGAAAATTCTGTTACTTTTACTTGCTACCAGTGAGAAGTTGGGAATTTGATTCTTTAGATTTCACTTAGATCTGTGATTGTATATCTGGAAAATGCAGATAAGACTGATGAATAACACTGAAAATGTCATCTAGTATTCTGATCACAGATACCTGCTCTGAAGTGGAACAGAATCGCAAGAGAAACCTTGTTCCCAAGGAATTGGGTGTGTCTCTTTTCTATTGTCTGGAGGTTCCTTTAAAAACTGACATAAGACATGTGTCTTTGTTTTACCAAACTCAGAACTTTCTGGGGCCCTGAAAAGCAGCAAAGTAGGAAACTTTTTTTAAAGAACATTAAAAGGTAAATGCTCTTTTGGGAATCTACCCAAAAGAGACCTCAATGTGGGTACAAAGGGACACCTGTGCTCGGATGTTTACTGCAGCACAATTTATAATTGCAAGGTCATGGAAACAACCTAAATGCCCCAAAACGGATGACTGGATGAAAAAAAAATGTGGTATATATACACGATGGAATATTACGCATCAATTAAAAATGACAAATTTAACAATTTCATAACAACATGGATGTATTTAGAAGAAATCATATTAGCAGAAACAAGCCATAAAGAAAAAGACAGAAACCAAGTGGTTTCACTAATATATGGGATATCGTGAAAAAAATAAAAGCCTTGAGGAAAAGTCAAAACAAGCTAAGCACCAAACTGAAGCGCACAACTTTGAGCATGAGGGAAAGGGGGGGAAGGGAGTGGAGGGTGGGGGGTGCAAATCCTTGAGATTACAATTTTGTGAAATTTATATATAAATAAAAAATTTAAAAAAGGTAAATGAGCAATTTACTTCTAGGGAGGAACAAGATTCCTGTTAGGGACAAACGTTAGACATGATGCAATCCTAATAGAAATACTGGATTCACCTACTGCTAAAAGTTTGGCTTTATACAAGCAAGGAGTGAAGGCTAAAGCAAAGATGTAAATGACATATTTAAGCCTTGAAAGAGTGCCACTCAAACAGAGATATTCCATAGAGTAGAATTCATTCTCTGCAAATAGCACACTCATTTTTATCTGTATATTCCTTCTTTCCTTCCTTCCTTCCTTCCTTCCTTCCTTCCTTCCTTCCTTCCTTCCTTCCTTCCTTCCTTCCTTCCTTCCTTCCTTCCTTCCTTCCTTCCTTCCTTCCTTCCTTCCTTCTTTCCTCCCTCCTTCCCTTCCCTACTCCTTTCCTTCCTTTTTTTCCCTTAGCTTTCTGTTTTCAATAAATCTGCCAAACCACTGAATCATGACAAGCTAAAGAAAGCTTCATAGACCAAATGCAACAAAACTATAATCTTTGGAATATAGTTTAGAAAGTCATTAAACAAACAAAACCTTACTACCCATAACAGGCAATTCTGATTTTCAGATATACCAAATTAAAATATTCAAAATTTCAATTTAGAGCAAACAAACCATGAGGCATGCAAATAAGCAGGATAGTATGGATTATTCAAAAGAAAACAACACTAATGGAAAGTTGCCCCGAGGAAGTAGATATTTGACTTACTAGACCAAGGCTTTAAATCAGCTGTCTTAAATAGGCTCATTAGCTAAAAGGAGCTGTGGACAAAGCAATAAAGTAAGTTTAAAAAAAAGGAACAGAAAGAATATCAATAAAGATATCAAAATTATTAAAAAAGAATCAAATAATTCCAGTTCCAGATGGTGAGTAGGGAAGCCATAAACTCACCTGTTCCCATGGATATGCAGAATCTATACCCACATATGGAAAAATTTCCTCAAAAAACAAACCAAAACAACAACAACAAAAAACAACAACAACAAAAAACCCTGAAACCTAAACCTTAGAGGAGCAACTCCTATACTTCAGACCAAAAAAATAGGGAAAAGAACACATTGAAATGGTCAAGCCTGAACCAGGAATATCACTCCTGCCTTAGAAGCTCCTGTTCTCCATTACTAAGATCTATGATGATGCCTAAATGCTTAAGATAGTTGTTTCTTTCGAGGATGCTGATAACAGCAGGGCTGGGTGAATATCCGAGTGTCGTTTTATGGCACCAGTAGTCTTGTGATGGGTTACCCTTAGACTGCTGAGAGCACCCGGACCCAAGGGTGACGGAAGTCACCCATTCCCATATATTCCCACATGCTTTTTTTTTTCCATATAAACTTCCTTCACTTGTCACTCAGGGAGGCAGCCTTTTCTGAGTACCGACTCAGTTTTCCTCACAAACTGGTGTCAGTTGTGGGTAAAATGCTTTCTCTGTGGAAACTACCTCATGGCTCAATGTCTCGCTTTCTGAGTGACAGTGATTGGGACCAGTTGGTCAGTAACAAAGTGGGTAGGAGAGGCTAAGACACAATCACACCATAAACCTTGACACCAGCACACAGACCCAAACTGGGAAGAAACTCAAAATCAGGAACTTTACCATAAGGAGCAAAGGACTGGAATCCCACATCAGGCAGCCTAGCTTCGAAGACCTGCATGTGAGGGACAAATGTGCAAAACATCCAGCTTCGGAAACTAACGGGGCTCATGTCCACAAGATTCACAAAGTTATAGCAAATTAAGAAAGGCTCTTAAATGGCTTATATGCTGGTTCACCCAGCACAGGAGCACATTGAAGGCACCCAGACTTTATGTGAAAGGGGCTCGTTTGCTACTCCTAAAGTGCCAGCCTGAAAACAGTCCTCTAACTGAACTCACATCTAGAGGTCCACTGGGATGGAGGCTGTAGGTACCATATTCCACTCCCCCTCAGCTTTGGTCCTGTTGATAGGCACCATATTTTTTCCTTTCTCCAGCAGGCAGCATCTTTATGGTCCCCTCTGCCTTGGTTCAGAGCACCAGTAACTTCCAGAGGGGAGCCTTTACATGCTTCTGGTATGCTGGTTGTTGCAGCTGTGACACAGCAGACATCCATTTATTGGGTGGCTCTGGAGTCCAGATGGATTGCATTCTTTGGTCCCATGAGATCCTATTCAAAATAGTTTCTTTGACCCCTACTCATTGTCGATACTCCCCGGGATTGCTTTAAGCATGGCACTTAACAGTATATTATTGCACTAAATATTATATCATTTTATGCCATCTGTTACTCTATTACCTGTCTCTCCCACTAGAGTACAAGTTTTTGTAGTATACAATACTATTCTTGTGGCCTAGAAAAACTCCTGGGACATAATTGATGCTCACTAAAATGTTTGCTTAATGAATCAATATTAATAAAACAAGTTATTTGGTATATTTTTAAAATGGTACCACATTATTGGTGATTTTCCCAATTGGGTATATTCTTTCATAAAATAATTTGGCCTTGTGTGTTATTTGGAGATGTCAATAAATATTTAACAATCACTGAAAGCTCTATTGAGATACTGTTCTAGATATATTTCCCATGTCTCCCATTAGTTCATTTATCAAATCATGTTTCAATCTAGTAATCCTACTACTAGGATCTATCTTGGGAAAAATATTAAAAACACTGAAAACAGTTATGTGCACAGTTATCTGATTTCCTTTCATTATTATTGGAAAATTTTGAATATGAATTAATAAACCACGAACAATAAACTACTTAAGTAGCTAATATGCCATTAAAGGTGTTATTATAGACACATTAAACACTGGTAAATTCTTAGTTTATCATTCTATGTAGGCATAACACATTACATGTATATCTTTAATGTAATGAGAGAAAAATATTTAGGAAAAAACAGTAAGAAGTACATGTATCAACATAATAGTAACAAGTTGTATTAGGGGCACAGAATTTTATGATGTTTTTTGTATGAAATTGTACATGTGATTTTATTATCTTAATTTTAGCTAATTTTTATTTTTTACCAAAGCATTACATGCAGGTCATTTTAAAATATAAATAGTACAGTGCGGTTTATAAGAAAATATGGAACTATAGTCCCAACACCATTATACCTTCTACACTCTCTTACGGGACTAGCTTCTATGTTAGATATGATACTCTATTTATATTTCTTAATTTCTCAAGTGGAGCCATTATATCATTATATATGACTTAGTAATATTAAGTTATCTTACCCTTCTCTTTCCTTTATTTCCTTTTTCACATTCCTACTCGGCTTCCTACTACACAATCACCTTTTATTGTCATTAAATGTTTATATTGTTATGATCACTTAAATATATGATTCACAGCTGAGCCAACAGTGTACAATGGTTTTTGCCGTCTTTTTTGAATAAATTTAACTATATCCTTGAAAACAGACACTGACTCATTTTTTGTATTGGCTAAATTGTATGCAGGATATCTACCAGTTCTACCAATAACCTTCAAAGAAATCTCTGCATGCTTAGAAAATGGCCAAATTCATCAATTAATGTACCTATTCCATTTTTGTCCTGATCACCACCCTCTGGGAGTCTGCTAACCTTCTGTTCCAACTTGGATGGTTGGTTCTTTAGAAGTCCTGTGTAGCTCTTGTCTAGACACCTCCCTTTACTGTTGACCTGTAAAGCATCTTTATTGTCCTAGAGCAACTATATAATTTTTGACTGCTCAGTATCGTTTGAATATCCCCTTCATACTTAGTAGCCTCTGGAAGTTACTTTTTGAATGTAAAATTTAGAAAAATTACATCATCCTTTCTTTAACAGAGTAGTCTTATGACTAGTTTCCACCACAGTTGAGCAAGGTACGGAATGCAGAAGTGAAGACCTTATAGTTGTCCGGCTCTCTCAACAAACAGAGACATCGTGAACTTGATCATATTGCTTAAGTTTGGCAGCAAGGGACAACCTAGCAGACAAATTTTGAGAAGAGCCATTTCCATCAATTGCCACCAAGCTGTTTCCTGAGATAAATCTTTTTCTTTTAGGGACTGATTTTTAAAAAATAATATTCCTACTGCATCCTGTCTTACTCATATTTACATATTTGTTCCCACTGAGACTGTATTAGGTCACTTCTATTTCCTCTTCTCCTATTTTAAATTTATGACTTTCTGGTAAGTACTGCTAGGTCTCCAAGGGAGAAACATTCAGAAGGGCTACCCTTTGTTGACTGGAAAAGTAAAAGTTCTACAACCGTAATAAGGATGTTTTCATAACATGTCTATACATATACCACTTAGTGTATGACCTTCAGAAATATTTCTGCTTACAGAGTTACTGTTTTTACACTGCTTAGTGCTATGCATTGCTACTTGCACAAAATACTTAAGTCCTGTCACTTGGTCCCAGGGAAGTTTTGACCAAGGCAGGAATTTAGGAAAGCGCTCATTAAACTGTAGTGGACTTTCTGTAGTCATTGTCTACTGATTTTGTAAACTATTGCAAGCCACAGGAAGGAAGAAAAAGAATAATCCATAACAAGCTGTCCTGAATAATATCATTCATGGAGAAGGTCAGGGATAGTCTGTTTCAGAGAGGAACTCAATTCTACCCACTCAGTTCTTCAACTATATATTATTTCTGGGTTTGCTAGACCTTAGTTAAAACTAATACTCAGTCCCATTAAAATCAAGAGTATTATTATCATTAGAGAAATCTTTTGCAGTTATAATTATGAGGGTCTCTGACCCTTCACATTAGAATATACTTTGTATATAAAGTGACAGCCTAATTTGGCTAGAGCAAGTCTCTGTGTAAGCTAATTACATGTGGTAATTTTGCCTGAAAGGAGACTGACTTGAAAGTGAATCCAATTTAACGGTGAGGAGATTGTTATAAGAAACATTTCATTGTGGGCTTGGAAGTCCCTTAAAGTGCTAATTTTTCACTTGAATAACCATGTTGCCATAGTGAGGACTTTTCAAATTACTTAATATTTGTGAGATATTATTCGAACTAAGAAAATATAAAGACAAATAGTGAGATTTTTTTTCATTTTATGGGAACAATTTAGGATTCAATCTATCATTCACACACATTAAAATTAGCTTCTATTTTCCTCTTCCCACTTGTACTTAATATATGATGGACCACCTTGCTCCGTAAAAGGAAAAAAGTTAATTCCTTAATTACATATTCAACCCAGAAGGAACATAGTCTGTCCAGTTTATCAATCTTTCAGAGTTTTGCTTTTTTTGAAAAAATATAATCTCCTCTCTCAGGCATTTTAATTATCATTTCTCAGAAAATCATTACATGCAGCTAACAGCTATTGTATGGTGAGTTGAAATATGGCAACTGCAAGCAGAAAGGGCAGAAGAAATGCTTTCAGGAGGACCTGAAGCATAGCTTTAAGCACTATTATCAGGCTGTGGATGACTAGCCAAAGGAGCCCTTTGGAGCACAGTAATCAGGATCAGGGCCTTTTTCACAACAAAGAATTTCCTATAAATCCAATACAAACTCTGCAAAAAAAGAAGCCACATTCTGTATTATACTTTCCACAATATTGGGGTTTGTGTAATATAGGGAGCAGGTAGGGACACTGGCCAGCTTCAAGCCTGTAAAGAACACCCAGACCTTTTTAGTACCAGTGGGTAAACCAGCATATAAGGAAACTCATCACCTAAACTTGGAGGGTGGAAAAGGGCAAGAAATAGGGCCAATAGTTAATTAGAAGAGTATCAGCAATACAGCAATTCTAAAACTTTCTGTTTTTTAAGTTCCTCCATTCCTAGAATCGCCATCACCAGTTATCCCATTGTATTAAAACCTAAAGCTTCCAGGGAGCTCCTGTAAAACTGCAAACCTTCTCTAGGACAGAGTGGTAGATGCTATGGTGATCTTCCCTGGTCTCAATCCAGCCATTTGTAGAACTTGTGACAAATGACTCGCAATTGAATCCCTTTCTGTGAATTGCCTTCCACAAAGGAGAACCATGACACTGAACGCTTTAACTCCTCCAGGAGGTCAACCCCACAGCCAAAAACTGGTCAATACTGGAACATAAAAGCCTGAACTTGCATCAAGGTTGAAGAACTCTGAAGTGCATTACAGTTTGAATTCCCTATGAGATCAGCTGAGGTCCCTCACCTAACTTCCCAACAGTTCTCCCTCTGCCCAGTCCTGCTTCCCTCTCTGCTCCTAAGCGTTGTTACCCTCTAAACCTACAAGCAACTATGAAAGTCTTAGATTACTTTCCCCCAGGAGCCTAACATATATGAATTGGCATTAGGACATTTCCTAGAAAGACAGATAACATGGATAACTGGCAGTCCTTGCTATGTGGCTTTTGTACATTTAATCTTTCAGCAGTGACTAACTGGGATGAAATATGGAAGAAAGGAGATGTTCTGAAATGTATGATAACCCAGGTATTTGAGAGCTTTGGGGTGAGTGGTGAGGAGGAATAATTATAAGAACTTTTCAACTAAATAGCTGTGCTAAGTGTCATCTTTGAATTGTGAGTGAATAATAAGCAACATAAGGTAAAGTAGGAAAGCTGGAGAATTTTCTTGACAGCTTATAAAGAGATTCCCATCTCCTAAACCTGGAAAGTAGAAAATGGTGAGAATCAGAGTCAGTGTTTAATTATAAGAGTATCAGCACTCCAGAGAAACTCAAATTCTCATCCCAGGTGGGTCTAATTTTTCAAAGTCAGGGCCCATACTGGAAAATACTGTGTTGTCCATTTGGGTGTGGAAATATTTGCACTGATGCACTTGAAAATCTTGTATCTCAATATTACTTTGAACCCTCTGGCCTACAGTAATAGCTCATTTTTGCATGTTGAAATCCTTTCCTCAAAGACAGTTAAGAGGATTGTCCCCTCAAAGGTAACACCTGTCACATTAAGAGCTATTGCCCCACCCCCTGGTTAATAGGTCGATAATTAGAGTCAAGTGAAGATATAAGTCTAAAAACTTGCTGGGCCCCTTGAAAAACATTGGCTACACAAAATTTAAATTGCTGTAAGGTCTAGCTAACATGTACCAGAATGAACTTCAAGTACATATATGAGGCTGGATCTTAAGTAGTTTGGTCAAACTAGACAAAATAAAAACTTGGATAAGGGACAAGTTTTAATAACTTGGCAATGATATGAAATGGTGCTAATACACTGCTAAATGGCTTCTTATAGGCTCTGAAAAGTGATAACTCCCACAAAGTAAAGTAGAAATGCCAGAACTTACCTAGAAAACAGCTGAGGAAAGAAACAAAGGCTCCAACATGGATATCCTCTGAAGTCTGCACTGAGCATAGGAGAGGATATTATGTTGATCTTGGTGTCGATGGATTTGATAAAATCCCAAATAATAAATTCCACTTGGCACTATGTTTTGTCACCATCCCAATTCAGGTAGATTCACCATCAGTTCTGGCATCTTAAAAAAGAATGTCAGAGCCCTTGGCATCATCTTTACAGAACTTTTAATAGTTAACAGGAAAAACCAGCCATCAAGGAAACAGCAACTTGAGTCAGCCTTCTCCTAGGCCAAGGTGCATGCAAACTCACATTTGCGTATGTCCATTGAGCCCAGGTGTGTACCATCATGAAGAGCACGCAACACCACAGGTGCCACTTTAGAGGCTAATGGCAGAAAGGTATGAAAAACCCTGCTAACTCGTTAGCTGTACATCTTCAGAAACAAGATGGACATTATAGGGACCATGGGAAAAAAAGATTTCTCAGAGCTTCTCAGACTGTTTTTCACCATGGCCTTCCAGCATAGGTGGCCTAGTAGATAGCTTTGAGCTGTAGTCCACATGTGCGAACAACATTAAATAATAATGTAACTTTGATGTATAATTCTCACGCCCAAAACATACTTCTGTAAACTTGGCCGAAACTTGGTCCTGTGCTGGCTTTGTCTATAAATCATAAAAGAAAAAAACCTAATAGGGCTCCACGGAGGGGGCAGGGGGGCTCTCATGGCTTCTCACTGGATAGACACTGGATTTGGGGCCACTTCTGGGGCTGGAACCTAGGGTGACTGTCACTGCTGCACATTGCCACTGGTGCTGCTGCTGCCACCCAAGTCGCTGGACCCGGCTGCTTCCACCAGGCCAGCCAGAGAGATAACACTGTTGCTACTTGTGTATCTGCTCCCCTCTATGGGCAACATGACCTGCTTTCTTGTTGGCTGTCATGGAGAACCAGGCGGGCTTGTAGTATGATACATGATACTGCAACAAAAGACAAGGTCAAGCTGAGTTATCATACATTTCAGAACATCTCCTTTCTCCCATAGTTCATCCCAGTTCATCACTGCTGACCTACAGAGGGCCTTAGAGATGGTTAGTAGAATACAGTATTTCCAGGGGCAATATAGATGTCGAATCCAACAGGGTTATTCCCAATCTATATACCCCCAAATAAACAAGGATGGATGCTTATGAAATTAAGGTGAACTATTTCAATTTTTAAAAAAGATCATGATCTCATGCCTTGTTATGATAATTGAGCCAATTCTCAAGCCCAGACCCATTAACCAAAGAGCCTAATTCCAAAAAAGACTTTTTCATGACACTAACAAGTTTATATCATATTGATGGCCCAGCCCTTGTCTGAAGGGATCTGTAATTACTATTTTGTGTACTTGTATATTGGGAGAAAAGGAAATATCTAACATTTCATGAGCCATGGGACCAAGGATAGGCGTTAACACTGATACCTGAAGACCTAAAATGAAATCTAAGATCAATGTCTAAAGTGGGGATTACATGGAAGTCAGGTATTAAGGACATTTCCCTCTCATGTTTGAGTTGCCATGTGATTACTTAGTACATGAAATTGCTTGGTGGTTGTATTTTGAATCCACGGATTTATAATTATAACTGGACATAATTTGCAGTAGACAGAAGCCTCAAATTGGTTTCTTGGCCTGTGGGGATATGGGTTAGTTTAGTTCTCATATTTTTGCTTCTAGTATTTAGGGTGTAGAACATTTTCAGACCTTACAAACATAGCAAATGGACAAAGGAAGTGGAAATATTTTGTATTAGAATAATTATGCCCCATATACTTAACTCCTAAGATTAGCACTATCTCCAAGATCTCACTGGCTTTTTAAACAATTCTATACCCTATTATAGATTGGTCAACCAAGGTTACATTTATCTTCCCCTTCCCTGACTGAACCAACCATTTAATGAGAACTCTCAGGTAACATGTTAGATGATAGGTTAAATGGGGATTAAAAATTTCTAAGCTCTTCTTGAGTTTGGTTATAATTCCAACTAATACTGCCTTTCTGCATAAATTTAATTTCAACGATTCTTTCAGATTTCAAAGGGGAATTGTATACTTAGTCCTCAGGGCATCTTTGGGTAAAATCAAGCTCTAATTATAGCCAAATGTAGTAAATAAATTACTATTGTGATACAAAAAACATATGTTTTGTTTAGTTTTAATTGTAGTAGTAACAATCACATTTAGTGTGTATAAAATAGGCTGCTTTGTCCATGACTATCCTGGAAAGAGTAAAAAGATGAGATTGATCCGTGGTAAGAAAAAAGGAAAAGAAACATCTACTTTTGGCTTTTGGAAGAAAATAATATCACAAAATGATCAACTGAAAATGAAAAATATTTGCAGAATAAGAATATAGATGCCTCATTAGGATCAGTAACGTAACAGTGAGTGCACTTATTTCCATGTATCCTTCTCCTGCCATATTCACAGTGGGCAGAATATCTGATTTGACTTTTATTCTAAAATTTACATAAGCTTTTCTTACTATAGACCTCTCCATACAAGAAGTTTTGAAAAATGTGTGACTAAGCAAGGATTATAGTTTTATGATTTTATTTAACAAGGCATTTGAACGATGAAATCTTTGATATCCTTGATATATCTTTGATATCTATTATCACTATGCAATGATTTATCTATATCATGTGTATGATAAATTGAATTATACATGCACTGATTGATAAATGAGATTGCTGCCTTTTTTAGATTATTCTGTTCTCCATTGCAGTCAAAAAAAGCATCATTTCAAGTAATTTTCATGTAATTGAGTGAATACTTGCATATATGTCATCAGCATTTAATTTCTAATAAAGGTTCCTTTGTCTTAGAAACTGAGATGTATAGGGACATATTTTTCTTGCCTCTCAAATAAAACCAAGCCATGCTAATTTATCTGAGGTTACAAAGTCTTTTCCTACTAAATACTGACATAAGACTGACAGAGACACTTGCATTCATATTATTCCAAGCAGAACAAACCACTTCTTCCTCAGTACCACCATGGTAGACATGCTATTGGTATACTCTTCATGCTTTGTGACAATCTGTCTTACTCTCTCTCACCCAGGACTGTAAGTGTTGCAAGGACAGAGCTCTCATATTGGTCACCTTTGGTTCATTAATGTCTAGAAAAATACTGAATGAAAGACAAAAAAAATATATATATATAATTGTTTTCTTATTTTTTCCTTTTCTAAATACAATTTCATTCTAGATTTTAAACCCTCTTTCTAAATGCCAACTAAAAGTACTTATTATTTTCACAGTGTAAACTAGGGCTTCTGCTAGAAAAGAGCATGTGTCATGTGTCACTACAATTGCCACAGATAAAAATTGCTCTGTAAAGAAAATAATTCATTTTTAACAAGCATCATCAGAGTCTGTTCTATGATGGACCTAGTTCTGTGCTAACTTTTATGAATTCAAAGCAGAATATCTTCCAGTCCCTGGCCTCAAGTACTAATGCAGAGGCCCTGCACACCCAGGCTAACACAGCCTTCTGGGTAAGATGGAAAACACGCTGCTATCACCACCCTCCATCATGATACTTCAGGATTTGGGGACTAGCAGCACTGGGTAAACCAAATGCCAGCCCCTGACATCTGAATGGGCACTCGGTGCAGTACCATATTCTAAACTCCACCACTGAGGTCCTGAGTAAAGGGGGCTGCTGGGAAAGGGTGAAGCAGAGAAGTTATTTTGGGAGCCTGTGAAAAAGAGATGCTACTTTTTATTAGAGCTGCTGTGGAAGACAAAGCCTTTCCTCACTCTCTCCTCCCATCCCATTTGGAGTGGGGATCCTCTGATCTAAGCAGCACAGGTCTCTGCCACATCCTGATGGCTCCTAAATCTGCAACTCCACTTCATACCACTGGTCAGTAACTGGGACTTCTCCCTCTCCCTGTTTTCTGTTAGTTCTTCCTCTTCTTCTAGCCTGTTGGTTAGAATAAATTGTATGTTTTCCTTTTTTGCTGCATTAAGAGTCCTTGTGTTTGCATTTGTGGTGGTGGATGGCTGGAAACAGCACCAGTGAGAGAGGTTCTGATTCAGTGACAAAGTTTAGACCTTTTGGCAGGTAATAGTAGCTCTTGCCTCTAACGTGGAAACGGAGAAGGGAATAATGAAAGCTACAATGAAGGTATGGATTGGTACTACAAAATATGATGACTCACTTTTTGTGTAGTTTTGTATGTTTTCTTGTGAGATGATGGTTGCCTGGCCAGTAGAAGATATGTTCCACAAGGACAAAGTTGTGTCATGTGCTGATAAAATCCAGTGTATAGAGCAAGTAAGTTGCAGGATCTTTGGTTTAGTAGGAATCTAGTGGATTTATAAGAACTGAGTTCAAGTCTAGCTCTTTAACTTGTTATATTACTATGGGCATATTATGAGCATAATCTCTTAAAATAATGAAAGCACATTTTCTCCTAGGTCTTTTGTGAGTATTACAGAGAATAAATTTCTGAATATAGGAAGTGGGTGTTTATATATCTCTTTTAATGAGTATCTACTTAGTGTCATTAGGCTAGGAACTTAGACAAGATTCCTAAAGAAGACAAAGTTATTTAAAACAAGGTTGGTGGTTCTGGTTGAGTGTCAACAGGTAAGGTTTTGTCTCAGCACCATTCCCTCAACATACATATGCCATTCATCTTTCTCTTTTAGTCAACCAATGTTTATATACTATCTACTGTGGGAATATTTATGGTGACTAGCAGAATTCTGAAACATTGTGAGAGTTACCAGAATTCTAGAACCCTCAGTATTACATGCTAAGAGGCATCCCTTCCCTTTGAATTAGGAAGTACAGGGAATATGAGGGATTTTTTTTCCTCTTGTGGTTATGAAATTGGGTCCAAACAGGGGTGTAAAAGCCTCTAACTTACAAGCCACAGGTATCACCCATGCGTGACAGTTCCCACTCAAAATGCAGGGTTTATTAACAAGGGAATTCAACAGGGAAAATGAAAAGTCCTTAAAGCCACAAGTGGCAGCTATCTTACCCCAGTCACCATTCTCAGTCCAAAAGGTCCCAAAGACACAGTCCAAGATAGTGCGTTTTGCCCCTCTGAACCTCATAGGTAGGCACTTTCGCAAAGTCCAGTCCTTTCTCCGGCGTCTTCTCTTTCTTCTTTTCTCTCAAGGTGCTCCAAACTTCTTCCACAATTGCTGATGCACAAATCAGCAAATCCCTGCCATCTCCAGGTATCAGCTTTCCATATCATCTTGCTGCATTGACACAATCTCCATTTCGGCCACTCTTCTGCTGGACACCATTGGCTCCTCATCACCTCCCGCTCACTCTTCCAGGGAGCTTTTGCCCAGCCTGGTCACTTGGGCTACTCTTTACCCACCTGCCATTCTCTTCTCTCCATTCCCCAAAAGTTCTCTCTCTCTCTTTCTCTCTCTCTCTCATGGCGGGTACCCAGTTTCATTCGTTCATGTTATACAACAAAGGTGAAGAGTTGATATCCCATACCAACCCATTTTTCAGTTAATCTAAAGGAAGTGTATCCTGTTTGGGACAGACTCAATCAAATGACACTATAAAAAAGACCATGACCCTCTTAAAGAAATAGACAGTTGAAGCAAATGAAAGCAAGCATTGATTTTAAAGAAAAAAATGGCCATGTTGTGGCAGATTCATGTAGGAGGGAATGATTGGTGGCCTCAAGGAGATAAGATGAACCACAGCTGACAGCCAAAAAGATAATGGCATTTTATTTCTACAACTCCAAGGACTGAATTTTGCCCAAAGTTGTGTAAGCTCATAAGAGGATCTCTAGCCTCAAATGAAATTACAGCCCCTTGTCAACAGTTTGATTTCAACTTAGCGAGACTAACCCAAGGGTCTGATGTATGGGAGCTGAAAATAAATAAATTTGCATTGTTTCAAGTGAATAAATTAGTGGTAATATGTTACTCAAGAATATAAAATGAATACATTCACCTAATCTGAAGATATACTTTAATTTAGGATGGTAATTGGTGATATTAGTTTTGTTACTCCTCCCAGATAATATGTTTAAAGCTGCATGATAAGAATTATAGTTGTTGAAGTGGGGTACAGAGAGGCAAAAGGAAGCAACCTCCTAGAATTCCTCATTACTTGGGAAGTAGTGGTATTAGACATTAAAAGGTAAACCTTGAGACTAGAATATTTTTTCTTCATTTCTTCTGTTTTATTCAGAAGAGGAATAAAAGTGAGAAAAAGATTCAAAAGTTGCAAAATGCCGGAAAATGTAGGGGAGACAGCATGATAGCATGAATTGACAGGGATGCAGGGTTGAGTCATAATAATATCAACAGGTAGCTATTGACTGAGGTCTGAATGATTCAACCTCCTAACTGGTAAATGCATTTAATGGACTATATAAATTTCTCTCTATCTTTCTGAAAGAAATTGCAGCAACACTTATAATTGATGAAATCTGCTGAGATTTAATTTAATTACATGGAAAGTTTTAGCAGATTACAGGGTCTTAGGAGGACTTGAGGGGTGTTACATAGTCATAAAGTTAAAAAATGTAATATAAAAGGAATATGAAGAATAATATAATATGGAAATGTAATATTTTTGAGATATAGAATAGATCTACGTATGAATATATAGTTATATATAATTTATGTGGGACAATATAACAACCAATTATGACAATATAAAAAAGATATTACATATCACAGAAATATTTAGAATCATATCCCTGGGTCCCTGCTTATGGACTTAAATTACCTCTAATATATTGTAATATACCTCTAATATATCTAATATATTGTTAAAGATATACATTCATGAAAGGAATGCATTATTTTCCTCCACCCCCCCTCATTTACACACAGCCATCCTGGATTACAAGCCCTAGTATATAATGAAGACTTCCTAAGTGGAGTAGCAACTGTGAACTAATGGCAGAGCTGAGTATACAGATAAATATGCAAGGCAGGCGGGCCCATCTCTTTCGCTTCTAGTACTACTGGGAGAGGAAGTTGGAGGAGACACGTGGAAAGAGAAACAGGTAGAGACACGTTGAAGAGACACAGAGGTAGGAGACACTTGGGTAGACTGCTTCTGGTCCATGGCAGGGATAATAGCAACTCTAACATTGGCCTCACTGCAGACTATGTGTTGTAGTTTGAATTGTAACTCTTCCTGCTGTCCCAGCTGTCTGGGTCCTGCCTAACCCTTTTCTTGCGGTTCCTGCAAGAAGAATCCTTGGACTTGTGGCAAGTTTTTGAGGCTCAGCATGTCCACTTTGTGCTGAACCTGTTTGGCTGCACATTTGCCCATGATGGGTAATTTGGGGAGGTTTTTAGCAACTATTTGGAATGTTTTTTTTTCTTTCTCTTTGTGCTTACTGACTCTATTGATGATATTTCACACTAAGAATCTGCTTCCTTTGCCTTTGTGCAGCAAATAGCTGGACCCTTTTCAGAAACTGTACCCCTTAGCAGTTTGGAGTCCCTGGGTACCCCTTGGCCACATGCTAACAATATGCTCTGAAATTCTGCGAAATGTATCTGTTTTGAATGAAACACAAGATTGTCTGATTCAGCAGGAATAATGTTAGAATGGTGAAAGACTTATATCATCTCTCAAATGCCCTATAACCTTTCTTCTCTTCCCATGAAATAACAGCGTTATTCCAAACAGCTGTTCTTTTCTGGTCTTTTGTTATTTATGAGACTGCGCTAAGGAGGCACCTTGATCTTTTGTTATTTAAAGGAATGAATTAAACATCTATGGACAGTGTTTTTATGGACATAATCTAGTCTTTATTAGAAGAAAATGAGAACTAAAGGATGCTTTTCACAATACCTAGGAAAATACAATGGAACCTGAAACTGGTAACAATATTTAGTCTTGCTTAATAACACCTCATTACTAATTTCTTAATGACTGAATTATAAATAAAGTTGGCATAATCATATATCAAAAACTTTATTCCACCCTTCTAATTTTTAACAGCCAGTCGGTTATCCTAATGATAATTAACATACTATAAGTACATTTAAAAGGACAGTATAGTAGTAACAAATCAGTGAAAGCAAAGAAATTAAAAATTGAAGTCAATATTTCATTCTTTGACTGTATTAGCTGAAGCTTAACTCATGGAAGCATTAGAGCTAGAAATCGCTAATTAGATCACAAAGTCTTTTTCCCTAAACAGAAAAATAAGTTAATGGTAGAATGTCATCTGCTATCTTTAGATAAAACAGAAAACAAGTCAACTATGGGCTGGGCACAGTGGCTCGTGCCTGTAAGCTTCAGCCTATGAAGCGGCCGGGGCTAGGGGATCGCGGTTCGAGTCCCGCCTGTGGTCCGTAGCAAGACCTAGTTCCAAAAATTAGCTGGGCGTGGTGGCGCACGCCTGTAATCCCAGCTACCTTGGAAGCTGAGGCTGGGGATCGCTTGAGTCTGTGGTACCCCGGGCAATGAGAGCCTGCAGTTCCACGGGCAAAAATAGTGAGACCTAGTCTCAAAAAAAAACCAAGTAAACTCTTCAAAGTTATTCTAAAATATGGCGCTATCACTGAGAAATCATACACAGTTTAAAAATAACAAGTCATACCTTGCCTCTAAAGTCTCACCTAGGAAAAATTATGAAATAAACTAAGCTGTGCAATTGATTTTACCTTCCTTCTCCTTTCTTCCATACTGTAGTATTTTATTTATGGCCCCCCTACTTGCCACCAGGTTTTTTGAATAACTTCTTGCCCATTTTAGACAAACACACAAATCTTATTTTTTTAATTTTAAATATTCAAAATGATTTTAACTCAACAAATGCCAGTTTTGTAAAGTTGAAAAACAGAGAACATGCATTTGTTTATGTGTGTGTAAGAGAGCATTGCACATCAACTTGGTGGATGGCACCCTTGATTTAACCAGTCTGAATGAATCCTTGTGCAGAGAATATGCAAATTTTGAAGGCCTGGTAATATAAAAAGCCTCATTGTTTCCTCAGACTATCTGCAAGGACAGAATGAGGCATGGACTAACAATCTGCTTCTGGCTAATTAAAACTGACAATAGTTATTTGCATTCTCAGAGTTCAAAGTATGTTAATTATAACTTAAATGTGTCCACTTTATGCATAAAAATATGTACATTAAGCAACATTTTGAAAAGGAAAAATGTATTGCCTATAATTATTCTGAATTTCAAAATCTGAAAAGCATATTCACAGGAATCATGTATTAATTGTAATATAACCATTTCATAGGATTTTTTGAACAAAATATGCAGACACGATTAAACACACTGGTCTGGAGAGACAACACTGCATGCAATAGAATGGGCATTGACTTTTGGATAGAACGAAAGTTGTTTAGAATGTATACAGAATATTGCCTAAGATAATATTGCCTAAGAATGTATACAGAATATTGCCTAAGATAATTGTTTGAGGAAAAACACTCTATTGAACAGTTTTTAGATGGCATATATTTTAAAAATAGGGTATGATATAATCTATGTAATGTCAGGATATTGTGTCAGGATATTGTATTAGCTATTAAAATTTGAAAGTATCATTTTATTAAAAAAAAAGCTAAAAAATCCAATGTCAATGTAAGTGGGCAACAGTTGTGAAATGGAAAACAAACTTGTTACTGAATAATATACCAGTTACTGAGGTTTTCAGTGGACTGTTGACTGGCTGCAAAAAGTGCAGACTGACTATAAACTCTTGCTACAACTTTACTTAGTGGCAAGAACAGCAAACTCACCCTAACTTAACTTAACCCACTGATGGTTACTGAAAACAGTGATGAATGGCTTATATCACCAGAAAAATGTTTTTGCATGTGAGTGTGACTATTTCAGATGAAGAAGGATTGTGCTGATTGGTCTTAGGCATGTTTGGCAAGGAACATTCTTAGAGAAACTGTACTTGGCAGCATAAGTATTAGTGGGCATTTGGGTAGAAATTTGCAAAGGCAAATAGTCTCCAGTCTTAAAGTTTTTTTTTATAGTTTGGAGCAATTTCATACTCAATTTTATAGTTTGGGGCAATTTCATACTCAATCACTTAGAAAAGTTTTCCCACCTCATATATGCACCACACCTACCCCAGGGCTATTAAGATGGCTTCATATTTGCAGTTAGATGCTGTATGGAACATGACCAGTATTGTGCTCTTCAATGAGAGAATTTCCTTCAAGGTTGCCAATGATTGTAACCAACATGATAGACAGGGAAGATCTTGCGATTTACCAAAGAGATTTTACTGGTAGCTTTCAATTTTCCTTCTGTCATGATTCATACCCCCAAATTAGAAGGTCACATGACAGTTAACTGAAAAATGAGTTCCTGGAAAGCAAGAAAAATTGGAACTGTTAGGTCATTTAGACCTAGAGGAGCTTAAAAAAAAAAAAAACTCCCATTGTGAAGTAGAAATGTTCACTTGGAAGACTAATTTTATTTTTTTTTTTAAGAAACACTTAGAAGTATTTGAAAATTCCCAACCTAAGGCTTTCATCTGCCCTGCGATTCTAGCGAACAAAGTTGTAAAACAAGTTTGGTCCTGTCTCTTGGTTTGGTAACCTTTCAGACATTCTATTCTTTTAGTGATCTTGGGCCTATAGCTTCAACTTTTATTCAGAAACAGCAGCAGATCTGCTTTCCAAACATCCTTAGCTTATCAAAGTAACCTTGACCTGCCCTACAGTCATTCAAAATTGCAAGCTAAGTTCAGAGGAATACTAAGACACAGGCTATAGCAAAGGTAAAGGTATTTTCTGATTTATGTGGAGGTTGGAAGCAATGTCTGGCAAAAAAAATAAAAAATGAAAACAACAACAACAGAATTGTTTTTATTAGTTTTGTTCAGGAAAAGAAAAATCTGTAAAAGGATATGAGCAAGAGAGCGTGAAATTCAGCAATCCAATGAGTCCAACATACAGAAGCTGGAAGTCAAGACAAAGTATAAAAGACAAAAAGAGGTATGGTAACCATAGGTTGAAATGAAAGTCCATCATCATGTCCCAAACCCTATTTGGGACATTTGATGGGAGAAGAGTCTTGATATGAGTGTCAAATAAAGGACAACCCTGGAAAAGATGGCATTAAACTGAGATGAAGAATATGTTTTCCTTTAATGAATCACCTAACTATTAGACATAGGGGCATACTCTGCTTTTTAAAGTCTTCTAGGTCAGCTGAATATAATAGTATAATAGTATATAATAGAATGAAAATTTGAACTTACCTCACAGTGACCTTTTTTGTCGTACCTCAGAAAATAACCAGAACCTAAATACTCAATGTAACTATTATTGAATTCTCACTCTGTATGTCTTGATACACATTACTTATATATAAAAGGAATGTCTTGTGCAAGAAAGTTAAAGTGTAAAGAACAAAAATATCTTTTATTATTTACTTAATTAAAAGAGACCACTAATTCTAAAGAACAGTTGCAGAATTATGTTAACATAAAATGTGAATTGATTTAGAAAGTGCAAGGAATAATTTGTTATCAACAATCAGCATTAAATCACAGTTTTACCTTTCCTTACTTTTCACAATGCCATATAAACACATGAATTGATTGAATAGGGTATAAAATTTATTAAAGATGAGAAATAGTGCCATAAGTTTATGCTTGAAAATAAATAAAATGACTTTGGACACACACACACACACTTTAAATGTTAGGAAGCAATAATGATCAAATTTTCATTTGAAAAAAACTTCACATTCCTAGGTAAAATTTATAGACAGAGCAATATTTCAACTGTTTTTGTTTGTATGTTTTTAACATTATAATAAAGCTATAGAAGAAATAACCCAGGTATTGCCAGCAGTAAAACACTAGTAATATTTATCTTTCATGCCATTTCCAAAATTAGGTAATGGACATGTATTAGTGGAAAAAGTTGAATAAATATAAACATTTTGACAAGTTTCAAAGCATGTCATGTCTTGAGGAAAAAGTCTGGGAAGTGATCAGAGGGAAAGGAAAAAAGAAACTAGCAAAAAGAACATCAAGGGTGTGTGGATCCTAGAGAATAAGAGAAGGAAAAGAAAAGCTAATGTAAAGGCTGGGAATTCAGAGGGAAAAATATCAAGGGTTAAGCTAAAGTAACGACATGCAAAGAAAACGAATTCTTGCTTTTAACATCCTATTTAGTTGGTAATATACAATTTAGACTAATAAATTATGACTGAACATTTATCAAATCACCTACCAGTCTTAGCCCAAAAAGCACTGAAGAGAATACACTGGAAAGGTATTAGGAACAATAACTAAAGAATTAAAGTATTGGGCTACATTTTTAAAAGAAGTCACAGTCTAGTCGGGAAGGAAATCCAGCTGGAGAATGGAACATACAAAAAACATAAAGACTAAATAAAAAGTACTGGAGATATAGTAAAATAGCAGTACAAGAGAAAACATCCCTACTTCCATGTCTGATATTTAAAGCTGTTGTGAACGCTAGGGGTGAAAGAAAGAAGATAGGTCCTACGGTTTCAAGAAAAGATATTGTATTTATTTATCCATTCATTCAAAAACATTTCTTATTAGCAACTACTATATGGCAAACACTCTTACAGGCACAGGGATTATGGGGATTGCCCCAAAGTGTTTATATTCTTGTAAACAAATAATTAAAATGCACTGAATACATAATTAAAATATATCTTAATACTGTATATTAGCATATATGAAGTATATAGCCCCTCATGAAGTATATAGCCCCTCATATATTTCATGGTCATAAGAAACAAGTGCATAATCACCCCATGGGCGTCTCATACTGCCTCGTGTTGGTAGAAAACATCAATACAAAGAGAATTTCTTAAAACATGCCACATGAGGGCCTTGCATTAGAACACTGGGTCCTAATACTTTGTATTGTGTGCAAAACAAAAAACACTGTTACCAAGATTATCCGCTGCTAATTGGGATAATGAACACTACAAATATGATCTACTCTTCCTGTCAAAACAAAGAGAATAACATGATATCAGAGATGTCAAAACAGTCAGACATTATTTATTCTTGTTCAGAATATCGTTGGCTTATTGAAATTGAGTTTTTTAAAAGTGTGGAACTGTATAAAATGACTATAAAGACTCCCTCTGGCCAGGAACATAGTCAAGATTTGTTGGAGTAGGGAGAGGGGGAAGGGAGAAGGATGATAATACAGGAAAGTGTTAATGAATCTCTTTCAGTGTGAGCAAAGTTTGCATGCTAACATCACAACCACTAGTCTATTAGAACTTCCATGCCATTCTGTGCACACATCTGGATATGAATCTCTCTCTTAGGCTATCCTCAGAAATGACTTACTATATTGTGGGATGTGCACAGCTCTCCTATGTAACTTACACAAAAATCAATTTTCATTAACAAGAACCTTGGTGTGCAATAGGGAGTACAAAGTTGCTACATGGGAAGATTTTTCACATTTCTTTTTCAGGTAGAACAAGAAAGAAACATCACTAGTATGCCTGAGAGAAGCACCAAGACACATATGCTTTACTAATTTTTTCAAGAAAGATGGATGAGCACACTGAAGCATTTCTTAGGCAGATATTCAAGTAGATCCTGATAGTGCCAACACTTGGGGGTTAATATTTACAAAAATAAATGGGTTTTGAGTCAATTTTTTTGTCTTGAATCAAGATCAAGAAATATTTTCTTAAATAGAAGTCATCCATGTCATCTCCTTCCCTACCCGCTACTTGCATTTGAAAACAGAGATGTAGTCACTGTTCCCAAAACAGAGGACTTTTCTGTGTTTTAGAATCACACGGTGCCCTTCTAAGGCTGCTGAAAGAGACCAGGTAAACACACTGACACCTTTTTTGTCTACTTCATGAGTTCATCATACAATAAATTTTCAATTCGAAATGCTCTATTTAAAATATTTTCCTGAAAATTTTGTAAAACACCTTTTTATATAGCTTATTGTTTATCATTGTTCCTTTTTGAAAAGTCATTTTTCTTATGTTTCAGTGTAAAACATGATAAAACTGATAAAATAAAGGGATGTCCTCTTCTTTCCGTTATCTCTAATAAAGTAGGTCATTGGTACAGAGTAGATTAATTCTGTTAACATGGGTGCAAGTTAAGATGGTTCTTCAGAGGACAGACTATGTGAGCTGTGCATTATAAAGAAAATACCCTTGCTGGTTGGAGAAAAAAAGGTTTGAAATGATATGAAAGATATTTCATGTAGAGGCAATAAAATAGGGGTATGAAAATTGATAAAACATTCAAACAATGGAGAAGAATGTCAGAGGGGAGTACTGTGATATAATAGTTTGATGGTGGCAGGGAAAGGCTAACTTGAAATATTTTTCTTGGGAAATGCGCAGGCAGATATTTGAAATATTTGGATCTTGATGTGTCTCTGTGTGTGTGTCCACATGTATGCTGTGTTTGTGAGTCTCCAGAGATGGAGACATGTGTAGCAAGCATATTTCATATGTTCTGTGTCACAAAATTGTCTGTTCTCTTATACTGAATTTACACTCAGATATAAATGTTATCACATGTAATTTCCTTTTCCTTGTGAGCTGTTAATATAGGTATCTTTAGATATCGCAGGCAGGCAGAGACTAATAATGGTTATTTTATACTTTTTAAAATGAAGTAACAAACTGAACATTTTCTCAAGTTTTGAAAAGTGAAAACTAATTCATTGTCTTAGAAAAACTTTGAGAGGTCAGTTAGATATTTAAATGGTTAAACATATTTTTCTGATGTAGATGATGGGGTAAATATCACTGATAGGAAGAATGATTCTTCTCTTACAATGCCCATGTCCCTGCTAAGCTATTTTCAGTCTGTTCTGAATGATAATGTATTATGCTTCTAAACTGTGTCCTGAAAATTCAGATTAAGATACTTGTTATGATGTCACTAATGTCACAGATTGATACTCTGGCTTCTAGTCACCCATGATTCCAACTGCTTGCAAGAGATGGGCCTAAATAATGCCTGCTTCTAAGTCAATTATTTGAAAATAGAACCCATAATGTGAGATTTACTATGATACTCTTAACTTTGTAGTGAATTGAAGTGTTTGTAGCGTCTGTAAAATTGACTGATAGTTTCTCATACCGCCAGCAGTTCTACAGAGAATAAGACTTTTATGTTCAGAAAAGCAGCAAGGTCAAACAACTACAAAAGGTGGACTGGAAATGCTACTTCTGATTTTATAGAAATACTGAAAGCAGCTTATACAAATGCTGGGCTTCATGCAGGACTACGTGGGGAGAACACTGACAGAAAGGGAGGATGATAAGGAATAACAGATGCCTGGGCATTGGTTTGGCAAACAAAGAAATAAATGCAAATTGGTTCAGATAGTCTAGTTAATGTCTTCTAATATTTTATGTGGGGAACACATGCACTGCTTTCTATCTTCCATTTTGGCAGGTGTAAAAATGTATTACTACGATACATTAGGAAGCAATCACACAAACCTGGACTAGTCAAGTGGGGAAAAATAATTTAATATTCTTCCAATCTAGTTAGTCTATGCCTTCATTCTCTAGAACTGAGAGTAAGTTGTCAAATTTGCAAGAGCAAGTACTTCATGTGAAGATTGGGGAGTAGGCTCTTTCTCCTCCCACCACTTACATTAGAGATCCGAGTGGAGTCTTTCCCATGCGTGGTTTCCATCAAGTTCATCATTCTCTGTGAGAATCAAAGTCCAGTTATGGACTTCTCCTCCCCACATAAATTGTCTATAGTATCAAGGACCAGTGTTAACATATTGCTCATTTATTTCATAGAATTTTATTTCTTTTCACAAAAGTGTTGGAATTCATCTCTGAAACATGTCCTTTTATAAAGCATTCCTCACTTCCTCCCTCTAGCTTTTTAAGAGTCTTTGGGTTAAGTAGTAACTCTTCCTTACTAATATTCTCACTCAATCTTGTCTGGTAGTCACTAGTTATATGGTATGTTATAATTCCTGACAGACAAATTTGTCCATTTGCTTGCTTCTGATTCCCATGATATCCCAATAATTGCAGTGCACATTAGTAAGTTTCCAGGCAGGCCTGTGGGGCTCCTCTACTGAGAGTCTTAATTAAACTTGTTCTAAATTAAAACAACCTTTGCTGAGACACTTGTCAGACTAGCTTTACGGGCTTGCCTAGGACACAGGAGGCAATGCCAGGATCATTGGAAGCACGACAGAGATCAGGACCTACGCAGTAAACCTGATGATTCACAGGGAGGTAATTTATTATACCCACCAGACCTGCTAATATGATGGAGGACAAGCAGGGAGGTAGGAGGATTAGGAAAGAATGTAAAATATTGGGGTAAAGAATAAAAGTGATTTCACAGTGGCACCCCACGTATTCCATCCCAATAAAAAAAAAACTACCAAAATAAAACAGAAACCACAGCTTTATTTCGTGGTATGAAGAAGCTGGAAGAACAATTAAACATGCAGTCAGTATTCTAAGTTAGGGTTTAGTGAGGTTAGTGATGGCCCTTATCTTCCAAGCCTTATCTATGTTTTTTTTTTTAGATCATCTATGAATTTCTCACCATTTGGTAACAGCTCATAAGGAAATTCTTCCTGTAATTCAATAACCTCATGCTCTCATCATACCTTAATTCACGAAAACTATTACCAAGAAAGACACAAACATGCAAATGTATAGCAGGATTTATAACTTATTAACCTTTTCATGGATATTTATATTTGAGAGAAAAGTAAACTCCCATTCAGTTTAAACCCAATGTACACAGTTGAAAATATAAAATTTCAAACTTTGTAAAGACTGTACCAATATTTCCTTCTGGAATGTCATATTTTAGCTATACATAATTTTTTTTGTTGAAATGCTTCTGCGTAGCAAAGCATAGCATCAAAAAAAATAAAAATGCAATATTATATTATGCAATTATTATGAAATAAATATAATATTTATAATTTAAGATTATGGAATATTATTCCATCATATGAAGGAAGTCCTGTTTGCAACAACATGGATGAACCTTGAGACCATTATGACAAATGAAATACATCAAAGTCACATACCTTTAACAAATACATTAGCAAAACCAAATAACTCTAGAGTGTATACATTTATCTTTTATATATGATATAAATATACAGCATATCAATCTCTTTTTAATTGTATATGGTAAATTATATTTTCTGCCAGGTACTTAACGTTTAAATTCTGTTACTTTATAGTGAAAATACTAACAAATAGATCAAAAAGTTACAATATATATACACAATGGAATGATACTTAAGGATCAGAAAATACAACAAAAAATTCTTGTCATTGTAGCTCATGCCTCTACATGTGTATTAGTGGGTTCCTAGCTAGATTATTTAGGGGGCAATTATAATCTTCCTCACTGTGGTAAGTTTTTGTATAGGAAAATAGTAATAATAAGTTAATTCTTTTTTTCCCCGGAGAAATATAAAGAATGATATATTTTTGTTAAAATACAAAGGATTTTTCAAACACTCCCTAAGTTAAGTTTACAAATACCCCCTAAGTTAAGTTTATTTATTGGTATTAACCTTTATTTCACACTTTGTCATCAAGCTGTAGTCGTCAGATTGGTTTAAATAAAAGTATGCTACAATATTGAGTAGGTAGAAAATCTGAAGATTGTTTCCGTTGAAACAGGCATAGTAGAGAGAAAAGACTTTCTTCTGTCTGACAGTTGACATTTGTTCAAGTGACTGGTTAGGTTCCCTGATATGCAGTAAACTCTGCATTCACTTTCATATTCTAGGATAATGACACATCTTACTGTAACTCTTAAGTGTTCTTTTATTTAAGAATATGCCTTGATGGAACTTTGTGGTCCTTCTGAATTGGTGAAAGACATTATTTCCCCACAGCAGTATTCAAATCAAGACAGAAGGGAATTTCATATAAAAGAAGACAGGTTAAGAACATAATTAATGTATTTGCCATAATGCCTGGCATATAGTTTGTGTTCAATTAATACTACTACTTATTAATGTAAAAGAAAAAAAACAGATCTTACATTACAACTTCTTTTCTTTTTGCTTTTGCAGTTTTTCTTCTTTCCTCAAAATGTTCCCATTGCAGACAATAACTCCCTAACCTGGTTTAAAAAAAAATCATATTAAAAAAATACCTGCTGCTTTAATTGCTCTAGCTTTGTAATATAATTTGAAGCCTGGGATTGTAAAACCTCCGTTTTCTCTTCCTTTTGTCAGGAGAGTTTTGGATATTCAAGGTCTTTTGTTATCTCATATGAATTTCTTTAATTTTTGTTCTGTTTCTTTAAAGAATGTCATTAGAATTTGTATTGGAATTGCATTGAATCTGTAGATTGTTTTTGGTAGGATGGCCATTTTGATAATGTTAATTCTTCCAATCCATGAGGAGAGAATGCCTTTCCATTTCTTTATGTCTTCTTCTATTTCTTTTAACAATGTTTTATGGTTTTCTTTGTATAGGTCTTTCACATCTTTTGTTAGGAACAAAAACAGACAGACCAATGGAACAAAATTCAGTGCCCAGAAATAAAGCCACACATATACAATCACCTAATATTTGACAACAGGTCAAAAAATATACATTGCAACAGGAGAGCCTCTTCAATAAATGGTGCTGGGAAGACTGTACTGCTACATGCAAAGGAATGAATCTGACTACTCCCTCACACCATACACAAAATGAATTCAAATTGGATAAAAGACTTGGACATAAGACCTGAAACCATAAAATACATAGAAGAAAACATAGGTAAGACACTAAACAACCTATATTGCAGAAACATCTTCTAAGACACAGCTATACAAGCAAAGAAAATAAAGGAAACATAAACTGCTGGAACTATATGAAGCTAAAAAGAATCTACACAGCAAAAAAGACAATATAATCAAAACAGACACCCAACCAAATAAGAAAAAAATTTGCACTCCACTCAAATGACAGAGGTCTGATATCAAAGATACACAAAGAACTCACACAACTTAACAAAAACAAAGCAAGAAATTCAGTCCAAAAAATGGGGAGAAATAAAAGACACTTCTTCAGATAGAAAATATAAATGGCTAATAGACATATGAAAAAATTCACAACATCATTAATAATCAGGGAAATACAAATCAAAACCACAATGAGATACCATCATACACCATTAAGAATGGCCCATATTAAAAAAAATAATAAAACAAAACAAAAAATGTACAACAACAAGTGCTAGCATGGGTGTGGAGAGAAACACTCTCACACTGCTGGTGGAATTATAAACTGATCCAGCCACTATGAAAAGCTGTGTGGAGGACCCTCAAAACTGAAAATGGAACTCTTACTCAATCCAGTAATCTCACTTCTGGGAATATACCCAAAGGATACAAAAATAATAATTCAAAAGGACAACTGTACGTGGATGTTTATTGCAGCACTATTTACAATAGCCAGAATATGGAAACAACCCAAATGCCAAAAAACAGACAAATGAATCAGAAAGTTGGAGTATATGTACACAACGGAATATTACTTAGCAATTAAAATGGCAAATTTGAGGCATGTGTGATAATATGGATGGAATGAGAAGAAATCATGCTAGCAGAAATAAGCCAAAAAGATAAATACTGGATGATCTCATCTATAAGTCGGACATAGGGAAAACAAACAAAAGGACAAGTAAAATTTAAAACTGTCAGCAGAACTGAAGAGCTAGAAAGGGGGAGGAGGGTAAAATCAGGGGAGAGAAGGGCACAAGAGATAAAAATTATGGTTCATGGGGGGAAAGGTGGTGGGAGAACCCTGGGGAATATACATCTATATCTAATAAAATCAAATAAAAGATAAAAAAAAAATTTAAAGACATGTAAGACTAAGGGAAAAGAAATCCATGCCAAAAGATTTAAAACATCCTCACAAATAGCAGTTTTTCACTAAGACCTTCTTAAGTCGTGTAATAAATTAATGACTCTTGGTGGAAATTTTACTTAGTGGCGGATGATATCTAAGAAGGTAGACCTTTAGGGCAAATCAGTCGCATTCAACAAATTCATAAAGATACCTGTGCCAGCCTTATTGACTTATTGAAAAATTCTGAAGAAATAGTTTCATATTTATCTTTTTCCCTAAATTTATCTAATTTCTTCTTCATTGTTCATTTTTGTTTAGTAATTGATCACTCACCTCAAGTGTCATCCACACACTTCTTCCTATAATACCTGTAATTCATCACCATCATTCCTTGTGATCTTCCCTCCATGTTTTGCCCCCTATCCCTCCCTGCTCCCTGCCGTATGCCACAGATCTATGTTCAGTTTGCAAATTTTGTCTTTTTTTCTTCATGTTTTATTTAGTTTCTCTATAGTCTACATATTAGTGAAACCATCCAATATTTTCCTTTTTTTTCTGATTTCACTAAGCATAATCCCTTCCAGCTCCATCAATGTTGCCGTAAATGACAAGTGGTTATCATTTCTGATCATTGAACAGTATTCCATTGTGTATATGTATCACAACTTTTTTGATCCATTTGTCTATTTTGAGGCATTTAGGTTGTTTCCATATCTTGGCTATTGGAAATAGTACTGTAATAAACATAACGGTGAAGATTTCCTTTCAGATTAGTGTTTTGTGTCCTTTTTCTTTTAAGCATTATGACAAAATGTTGTAATGATTACTTCTGAATTTTGTATAAAACTCACAGTATTAGTTTAAAATTTGAAAAACCTCCACCATATGTAGTCAATTGTACCATGTACACTTATAATTATCACACATGAAAAGTGGTCAGCATCTGAGTTTTTAAAGTCTTCTTCTATACAACTGGCTTTATTTTTTTCTTTTTATTGATTATATTATTTATTTTGGTTTACACTGCTATCTATTCCAGGGAGAACTCTTCTCCCTTCACCTTATCAACCAGGAACCATTGTCTTTGTCTTTTGTGCCGCTCCCATTCCCAATATACCTCCCCCTCTTGTTCTGTGCTTCAATTTTGTTAAAAATTAGTTTAAAATTTTTATTGCCTGTCAGATTGTTTTTTGTGTCCTTTGAATAGATTCCTAGGAATGGAGTTACTGGATTGAATGGTAGTTCCATTTTAGTAGTTTAAGGGTCCTCCACATAGCTTTCCATAGTGGCTGGGCCTGTTTGCATTCCCACCAGCAGTGTAAAGGGAGTTCCTTTTACTCCACATCCTCACCAATATTTGTTGTTCCCAGTTTTTTTAATATGGGCCATTCTCACTGGTGTGATGTGGTATCTCATTGTGGTTTTGATTTGCATTTCCCTAACAATTTGTGTTGTTGATTTTTAATGTCATAATCAGCCACAGAAGGTGACTTGTTCAGAAATTGCTCAGATATTAATAGTGCTATTATTATTCTTGTGATTATTATTTATAATTAGAATCTGAGATTATATAGACTGTATTCTTCACTCAATTTGCAAAAGCTAAGTTACTTAAATCAAAAGGTTTTTAAAGCATTCTCAACATTAATCAGAAAAGTGTACAATAAAGAGCACGCAGAGCAAGAGAGGAAAACATATTTAGTTTTCCTTAGTATTTCCTTAGTATTGAAGGAAAAAGAAAATGCAAGGAACTCATACAGCTATCTGGGTTTGCTTTTTGCTTCCTCAAGCAAGATGATATTCTTTAGATAATATTTAATAAACTAATTATTTTGCACATAGTAGGCAGTCAAGGTAGTCAGTTATTTTAAAACAGTCTCCCAAAATAATGCCATGTCAATAAAATAATATCACTGTTTGGCAGTCTGCTACTCTGAAAATTAGTTTGATCTTTCAGACATTTAAATCAAAGCAGCAATAACACTCTATACACTGTATATCAGATATTTTTATTATTATTGTGTATTTGTGTATACACACACAGTATTGTGCAATTAGTGTACATATTGTTCTACCCCACTAGATATCTTTGTAGGTAAGGGGCATGTTTTTATCACCTTTGTTTCTTGGGCAGAGTAGGTACTTAGCAAATATGTGTTGAATAAATCATTGATAATGACAGTCATTTTATTTTCCATTCTTATAAGGGTGAGGGTTGCAGTTTCCATAATCATACATGTTTCTGTAATCATAAAAGATGAAAGTAGAGCAGCCATCCATTAAAAATCTGATTACCTATACATCAAGCAGCACCATAATAATAATACTTTTATCTTTATCACTAAAACGCATATAATTAGTTTCAAGACTGCACATGTCTAATAAGATGATTTCATTATTTAAGGGACTTCTAACTCTGCCAGAATGTCATGAAAATATATTCATACATGTTCTTTCTAGAACATTTCAAAAACAAGTTACACATATAACTGCCTCCCTAATAATTGGAAAACATATCTAAATACAGTGTCTATAAACTTTACTAATATTTCACTGCTTTTCCTAAATGAGACCTGAAAAATTATATAAAATAAAATTGCACAAGGACATTTTCATGATGTCCCAGGGCATATACATGTTGTCAAATCAAACTGATATTAAACCGCTTTAATATGATACTTTATGATGGGGTCTAAAGTGCAAATTATAAAATTCTATCTTTTTTCTAAAATTTCTTGTTCTGAATAGCCACCATTGTATTTGTTCACATTACAATACAGAGTTCCAGTAGTCAAGTTAGATTGAGAAAGAAACTACTATATTTATTTTTCCAGATATGAATAATTGCTTTGTAATCACAATAATTGTAAAACTGTGTTTCTGAAGATCCAATAAAAATAATTTGTAACCATCTGAGAGATGATCTTTGACATACTGAGCAGAAAAATGAGGGAGCATGTTATGGGAGGGCTCTGATATAATTTATGTGAATGCTGAACATAAATCAGTAATATTTTAAACCCATCTTTAATTATTATGTTGCTTTTTAATGAAACATTTCTACAACAGTCAGCATTATTTCTTAAGAGAAAAAGAACAATATTCAATAATGTCAAGCAAATATCTAGTTTTTGGTAAAAATCAAATTCTAGAGGATAAACATGGAAATAGATTTTACATTTCTTTTGGTGCAAGAAAAGCTAGCAAACTCCACATTTTCTTTTCAAAACTGAACAAAAGTGATACAACCATACTTTAGGAGTATTTTATAGAAATACAGTGCTAGGAAGTACAAGTCATATACAGGAACCTTATTTTTTTATGTTGTTTCTCAGTTTAATGACACTATTTCTATTTGTAACTTTAAAAAAAAGTTATATTATTTATTTTGTTTTACATCATTATCTAACCCAGGGTTCTCCCACCACCTTTTCAACATGAACCATCGTCTTAGTCTTTTGTGCCCCTCCCATGCCTGATTTTATACCTCCCCCTTCTTCTATGCTTCAGTTATGCTAGTTCAGTTAATTTTAATTTTTTTCTTGTCTGCTAGATTGTTTCCCCTTTGTCCTTCATATATGTGAGACCATCCCATATTTCTCTTTTTATTTCTGGCTTATTTCTGCTAGCATGATTCCTTCTAGATTCATCCACATTAACCTAAGTTTGTCTTTTTTGATTGATGAATAGTATTCTATCATGTACATATACCACAGCTTTCTGTACCATCAGTCTATTTTGGGGCATTTGGGTTGTTTCTGTATCCTGGCTATTGTAAATAGCACTGCAATAAACACCTGGGTACAGGTGCAGAGACCCTATTTAAATGAGAGAGAATCTAGAAAGAATACAAGCAATCATCAAGCTACAGGACCTCAAATACCTTGCATCTTTAATGGAAAGTACTGTTGCTTCCCAGTCTCAGTAGAAGGAAGAAGGAGGTTACTCTTTGCCCAGCAACAGCTTGGCTAATGACAGAGTGCCTCAAAACTATGTCCAAGAAGCCACCACTCTTCACACAACACGTTTTCTCAAAAAAAGCTCTTTGTTTACAACAGTCCTTGTAAAATACATAGATAAGTTGGCTCAAGCTTTTGTTCTGGAAAAGGTCTGTGTCTCACTGTGACATTGCACTTTCCAAAGTGTCTTTCTGTTGTTTTCAAATAAGCCCATTTTGTTGGAGAAATACGTGGCTGTGTTTTAATTAAGGTTAACAGAATAACAATAATACTCAGAAGCAATGTTATATTTTTTATTTCATATTCAAAAAATATATAATAATAGGGATGGATAGTTAGTTGGATAAATTAAATAATCTCACCTATCAACTTCTAAACCAAAGGATCTAATATGTCATTAATATGTGGCAAATACCTATACCAAAGGAAACAGAAAATGGCAAAACATAAAATCATATGATGAGCTTAGACATAGACATTTACACTTGATTATGCAGCTTCAAGTCCATATTGATATATTTTTTTATATTAGCCAATTCATGTACATTATCTCCTCAAACTTTTTTTCAGAAAACTTTCTCTGAGAGTCAATGTACAAGAATTTCCTTTGCTTTGCATTCCTTGGCACTTAAATATACTCAGTGATATCTGGTTTTGACTGAGAGATCCTCTTAATTGCATTTTCATTTGCACGGACAGGTCTTAAAACCCCATGAGCAGGGAAATGTGTGGTATGATTTATCTGTAATAAACAGTGACAATATGTATGCTTGACAAATATCTTAATATCTCTAAAAGGCATGCAACTGTTGTAATTTGTTGTTTATGAAAAATAAATTTAGTTTTCAAAGAAATGCACAAATTCTTAATTTTAATATAAATAAAATAAAAATATATCAGAAATTATGAAAACTTATTTAAAAATTGATAATTTCAGTGAAATTGGGTTTGCTATTTTTTTAGATAAAATGCTTAGCTTACTAAACATTTAAATCACATTCAAAATCAAATTGAATACTAGAAAAAAATAAGTGCAGTATTTCCTTGGTGAAAATGAATTATTTTATATTTAAAAAACTAAAATGATCTAAAATAACTTTTAATAATTAGATTCCAATGGAAAATATCACACTATTTTTTATACTATCCTGCATGATTTATGAGATACTTTCCATGATAAACAGCAGAAATACTTAATTTTAGGGGCACAGCTTTGTTAGATGGACATATATACTGAAGTACATAGTCTAGAATGTGTAAAGTCTTATTAACATTATCACTAAAATCTTCTGCCTATATAGTGTGCATTTGTTTGATCAATTAGTAGAACAGGAGTAAATGAAGATGAGATATAGGGGACCCAGCAACCAATAACGGGTTTTTACAACTACTTAGCTAAGTAAGAATTCACTTTGCTTTGTGGTCATACAATATGCCTTTCCTCACAGTTATCTTCATAAAGTAGTCATAAAGGAAACTAGGAAAAAAAGGTTTGTGGGGTGGGTAGCTCACTGATGCCCATTGTGAGCACTAAGTATGGATCAGTAACATGAGAAAAAAAATGCAACATTTGAAGTTGAAGACACCTCCAGAATTATAAGGCATCTTTCCCTGAAGTAAACATAACATTCTTCCACTCTTGTAAAAGCTCTCAGATGTGTGTAACTGCTTTTATTTGTGTCAATTTCACTCTAACTCATAACTCTTTATAGTGAAATTTAACATTTTCAGCAAGAATCACCGAATAAATGATCCCTATGCTCTCCACAGGTTTTACCTTTACCCTATCCAGGAACTTGAAATAATTAAAAAATGATCTTCAAAATGATTGATTTTATCAAACAAGTCTCAGTAGGCTTGCAACTTTCTTGACTCCTTAGCTCATCACTATTCCACATACTCTCCATATTGTCAGATCCTCTCCCTATGATTAATTGATAAAAAACAATGACAACCATAAAAGTGCAAATTGCACAACTCAGTGCCCTTACAATTTTTTGCAAAGCACATTTTCTTAGATAAGTGAACATATGTGGAGTAATAAATCTATAAAAACTGTTTATGAGGTAATGCTGCAAAAATCAAATCATAAGTCACAATTTATGTGTAAAATGATAAATGCTCACTAACTTTTTTTCATTATTTTGTTTTCTTTTGGGGGTATGTGGTTTTCTGTTGTGTTTGTTTTCATTTTAAAGAAAAAAAGATGTTTCTTGGTAATAAGCTTGTTTTTGGTGCAGGAAAGTGCTAACATAATCACTATGGCTAAATGGGTGCCCAATCACTGATCATAAGATGGAAGATTTTGGAAAACTTAGTAGACAACTGAAACTATCAGAGAACTTACTGTTTTGGGGAGTAAATTAAGTTCTATAGAGAAGGATTGGACATACGAAATGTGGATAATCCAAATTCACATGTACTGTCAATGTGAAATGACTTATAAAATGTTTTACTATAAAACAAAGTCTATGTGCCTAGCTTGAGACAAATTGTCTCAAGCTAGGCACATAGTAGATAATTTTCACTCCATGACTGTTCTTCAGTTTCTCTATAATAAAAAAAGTTTATCTGGTTGTTGAGAACTCTACTAAAGGTTACATTTCCCAATTGACATCATCACTGGTTAATCTATGTTAGGGCATTGGCCAAGGTTGGCCAACCAAGAAACTGCAGTGTCACCATGGTTCATCTCCTAAACCCAAAACATAAGCACAACTATCCATGCGCATGCTTGGAGGGGCTGTATGCCTTTTATCTATCCTTGCATAAATCTTTTGAAGCCTACTCTCTCTGTTAGGTGTTAGCTTGTTTCTTTAATCTTTGTGGGTTTGCCTGCATCTTTTCTTTCCAAATAAAAGTTAAATTTATTTTTGTATTGATTGCATATATTTATCTGTATACATTACACATATATTTATCTGTATACATATATATATATACATATATATATATATATTGCATCATTTTCTACCCCCAGGTTCTTCCATCACCTCATCACCTGTGAATGATCTCTGCCTTTTGTGCCCTCCCCCTCCCCCTTTCCCCCCTCCTCCCCTTCTCTCACTTTGTTTCAGTTCTATATTTTTGGCAGCTTTATATTTTTCTTGTCCATTTGTTTGATTGTTTGTTTTCCTTAAATCCTTCATATGAGTGAGACCATCCCATATTTTCCTTTTTCTTTTTGGCTTATTTGTGCTAATATGATTTCTTCTAGCTCCATCCATGTTGCTGCAAATGACATAAGTTTGTCTTCTTTGATTGATGCATAATATTCCATTGTGTAAATATATCACATCTTTTTCAGCCATTCGTCAGTTTTGGGGCATTTGGATTGTTTCCATATCTTGGCAACTGTAAATAGTACTGTAATAAATATGCACGTACAGGTGTCCTTATGGATTAGTGATTTTGTATACTTTGGGTAGATCCCCAGTAGTGGAATTGCTGGGGAATCCCATTCCCAAATGGGAATTTTACTTTCCCATTTTACTTTTAAGGGTCCTCCACACAGCCCTCCATAGTGTCTGGACCAGTTTGCACTCCAACCAGCAGTGTAAGAGTGTTCAACATAATACTGGAAGTTCTAGCCAGGGCTATATGGCAAGAGAAAGACATAAAAGGAATACATATTGGGAAAGAAGAAATCCCTGCATCTTTAAATAAACTTGCTTTGACTGACTTGCTTACTGTTGTGTGCATGTGAAGTTTCAATACTTTGTTATGTAGGCCAGGATTCCATGTATTGGGGGGCTCATCTATGACTGCCAGGCATCATATTTGGGGCCTGTGTTAGTGTCACAACCACAATATGTCATGCAGAAAAATAAACAAACCATCTTATAGTTGATTGGTCAAGGAGTGGTGAATCACTCCACAGAGAGAACCATGCTAAAACCTAAGATATATGAGACAAACCATTATCTTGGGCTAGTTATAGTTTGACAAAGTAGAAGAAAAAGCAGGACATATAAAAAGCTTACTAATAAATAATGCCAGGCAGTTTGATGATGAGATGCAACTAGTAAGTAACTAAAGAGCTCATATGTAGGTTTCATGGAGAAGACGGAATTACGAGGTGAGTTGATATGTAAACTATGGAGGAGGTACGGGCTGTCTCTAGGGGAAGTGACCTGCTTTAACTAATAAGAATTCAAGAAATTATTTCCTCAAATACACATATAGCTTTCCATTTTACAAAGCACATATTTTAGTATTGAACCCTCAGTAAATACTTTTGAGGTCAGAAGAGAAGGGATTAATGTCCAAGCTGAAACTCAGATACTAACTTTTTCAAATCTGTGTCATTTGAACTAGAAACAAAATTCATCTTTTCTGATTCTCAATCTAGGGCCCTGTCCTTGATACCAGAAGTCAAAGGGCAGAGCTATTACACAGCTGGAATCTTGTCTCTGAATATATAATTATGAGGTGTTTCTTCTGGACATGTTTGGATAACTGTGGCTGATTGTATTTCTACTACCTGTGTTTATCTAATCTCCCCATTAGATTAAGCATCTCCACAAGTATTGGGTTATGACCTCTATTTCTTTTGTAATTTCCACAGAACATAGTACAATTGAGAGGTGTTGATTGGCCTATTTTTAATGTAAAGCAATATTATGAGAAAGAGAAGCAAAATAAATTCTAATAAAATGCATTATAAATTAAATTATTTGCAGATTAAGTTACCGAGCTATATATACACACAGAAACACAGACTCTACATAATTTCATCAAGACATGATTGCCTACTGCCAGCGCCTACTCGGATCCTTAAGGACATCTATTTATAAATTATCTTCATCACAGACTGAAGGTCAGAGAAACTAACATTTCAGTTGCAGATTTTCATAAGCAAAAAGAGAGCTATTGTTTTTATTGTATTAATCACACAGTAAATTACTTAGCTGCTATTCTACAGAAAGGAAAATATGCTTAAAATAAGCAGGAACTGAACATTTTGTTTTTATAGAAAGCTTTACTTTAAATACTGCTAAACTAAATAACCTGGCCCTAATTTTCACACTTGAATTGAAAATGAAGAAAACAGAAGGGCTTTTTCTTTTAATCCATGTCTAGGCTGCTTGTTGTATTTCTCCTTTTCCTTTTCTTTTGGTAGAATACTAATATAAAGTATTCCTTTATCTTAGTCACCGTCCTCCCTCGATCCATCCCAGTCTCCTCACTTGAATATGTTTAACATATCTTCTTGAATATGTGTGTGTCATGTTCTAAAATATCAGTGTTGTTGTATGTGTATATTTATATACAGTACTAAATGGTAATGTTACCAATTTCATTTTATTTTTACTTCTTAATTCAAGCACTTTTTATAATTTAAATTTTTAAATAAAATTGTATATATTTAAGGAGTACAACATGATGATTTGATATACATATACATAGTGAAATGATTACTACAGTAAAATTAATTAGCATATCATCATCCTCTCAGTTATAATTTTCTTCATGATGAGGACACCTGAAATCTAGTCTCCTAAAATTTCCAGCGTTCAACATCGTGCTATTAACTGTTAACTACATGTCATGTTAACTAACATGTTAACTACAGTCAACATGATGTATATTAGATCTCCAGTTTTAGTCATTTTACATAATACAACTCTGCACTCCTTGCCAACATCGCCTCCCCATTTTTGCTACCCCCTGTCCCTGTTATCCACCACACTACGATCTGTTGCAATGTATGCAACTTTTTTAGAATTCCAAAAATGGTTGTCTGACTTACTTTGTGTACCATTATGTCCCTTAGGAATGGGTATATAAAAGCTTAATCAAGATCACAAATCACTGGGAAATGAAAATCAAAATACATGGAGATATTACCTCATACCTATGAGAATAGCTATTACCTAAAAGGCAAGACACAGTAAATGTGGGAGATATATGGAGTCAAGGGAACCATTGTACATGAAAGGTGGGACTATTAATGGTGCAGTCACTATTGAAAGCATTATGGAATTTCCTCGAAAACTTAAAGGTAGGACCACTAAATGATTCAGACATCCCTCATCTGCGTAATACACAAAGGAAATAAGATTACTTTCTTGAATAGATATGTGTGCTTCCATTTTCATTGTATCACTATTTACAACACTCAAAACATAGAAATAACTGAAGTGTCTTCACAGAAGAATAAAGAAATTATGACAGTCATATGCAATGGAGAATTATTCAGCTTTAAAAAGGAGAACATGCCAAAAGTGACTACATGGATAAACTTTTCTAATTTTATGTGTAGGTTTAGAATCAGTGTATCCATGGAAGGTGGGACATTTATGAGCCCTCATGTTGCCATCTACTGCAATCCACAAATATAAATGTTATATTTTTATTATTCAATTCAAAATATTTTTCTAATTTCTCAACTGATTTCTTATTTGACTTATATATCAGTTAGAATTTTTTTTCTGAGAAGACTATAGATTCAGTTTTATAAATTTGAAGAGTTGATATTTTTATTTTATCAATTAACTTAGACTCAGTGGCAAACTCTGTCCCTTGGGGCAGTAACTCAAATCTCTATTTATTCTCATTTCTTTATTGGGCTACTTTCTGCAATCCAGTCTGTGTGAACTGGCTCCACATGGTGGACACTTTATTATTTTTGCAGATGTTGTTGTTGTCATTGTTATTTATTTGTCTTCATTTTTTTTAAAATGTGCGTAATAGTTAATAGATGCTATTTATGGGAGGGTAGGTTCCAGGAGGATCTCATTAACCATATTAAAAGTAGAATCTAACATGTAGTTTTTGAAACATACTTTTTAAAATCTGATCATATTTTTAACATGTATCTGCTTCATTTATTGATAGTCCACAGAACATATTTAACATATATCAGCATAAAGTCCTCTTAGTATTATAAGAGAGCTGCTTCCAAAGACCCCAGTCCACAAGTAAATAAGAAAACATGAGAACACAAGTGCAGCATTATTTGTTTAACAGTGTTTGGGTAGGCAGCTCTGGGATAATACACTTTAGAACATCAAATAAGTATTAGGACATATTAAATATCATGGGATATATATATGAGGTTATTTTAAACTTTCCCTGGCTGACATCAGAGTTAGTCATATGGTATGCATTTTTCCAGTTTTTACTAAGTCTTACAAAATTGTTATCTAGAATGACTGTCACCTTTAAATTTCCACTGACAGTGTATTAAGTGTCATCTCCCCCCACCCCTTTGACCATGCTTGGCTATAGGCAATTGATACATTTTTGTTGCTCATAAATTTTTGTAAATTAATTTCTTTATATTTCTCTAATTACCAATAAGTAACAGTAAATAATAAATAATTACAATAATGAACAGTAAGCATCTGGTTAACGTAAGTATCTATGAATATTTGGAACCAATCAGGTTTCTCCCATAATAATGATCAATTCTCATTAATTTTATTATTATGTGGGGTTTTTGATGATTTGCGGTAGTTATGTATCTTACACTTTCATCCTGTATCCAATCTAGATGTTGTGTATGTTTCTTTATGACTCCTGAAATCTATTTTTGAACAAAAAAATCATAATTCCTATTGGTAAATCCATCCATTTTTATTGTCTTGTTATGTGTGTTTTTTGGTATTTAGATTTTTTTCCAATTCAAGGTCATGAAAGTTTTCTGCTATTTTTTTCTATCACCTCTATAATTTTCCCAGTTGTTCCCAAACTTGATAAATAAGATAGAAAATAAAATAAAATAATAAAGGAAATTAAAAATTCTTGGGTCTCAAAAATTTCCTGTTCTTAACCAGGTATGAAAATTTTCATTTTTGCAAGCATTCCTTGGGGTTGTTTGGGAACCTCTCAATGTGTGAAATTGTTACTTCCAAATTTTGGATTCCTGAAGAGTCTATCAACATTTAGTTAAACATCTAGCTCAGTTTTCTTATTGAACTTGAGAACATGAAAATGTTAAAGGAAATATTCTTTCTTTCTGAAGTCATTTTGATTTAATTTATTCAATAAACTTTTGTGGAACATCTACTAGATGCCATAATTCTAGACTAATATGGATGGGACCCTTCCCCTCATCTCTTTCTGGTAGTAAAAGTTTCAGATAGTAAAAAAAATTCCTGATATTAGTGGCATTGGTTATTAAGATATCTCCTTCCTTGTAGCACTTGAAGAATGAAAAAAAATCTACCATAGGAAACATGTTTCAGCAGAACCACATTAGTCATCAGGCAATCACCTATGCCTTTGTATATTCCCTAAAACTTACTTACTTACATGCCAAAATATTCCTGTTTTAGCATATTAATGTACATAGGTACTGAGCACAGAATGGATAATGAAAATAGACAAATAGCTTTCTATTACACTTAAACTTTATTTTTAAAAGTAAGTTATACATTTATATAATTAAGAGAAAAATACAGAAAACATAGGTAAAACACTCTGTGACCTATACTGCAGAAACATCTTCCAGGACACATCTATGCAAGCAAAGAAAATGAAGGAAAACATAAACTGCTGTCACTCTATGAAGCTAAAAAGCTTCTGTGCAGCGAAAGAGACAATAATCAAAGCTGGTACCCAACGGAATGGGAAAAAGTTTTGCATTTCACTTAACTGATAGATATCTGATACCAAAGATCCACAAAGAACTCACACAAGTTAACAAAACAAAGTGAAAAGCCCAGTCAAAAAATGGAGAGAAAGCTTAAAAGAAACTTCTCCAAAGAGGAAATACACATGGCCAATAGGCATATGAAAAAATTCTCAACATCACTTATAATCAGGGAAATTTAAATCAAAATCACAACGAGATACCACCTTATACCAGTAAGAATAGCCCATATCAAGAAAACGGACAACAAGTGCTGGTGTGGATGTGGAGAGAAAGGGACACTTTTACACTGCTGGTGGGAATACAAACTGGTCCAGCCACTATGGAAAACTGTGTAGAGAACCATCAAACTACTGAAAATAGAGCTGCCATTCAATCCAGTAATCCCACTTCTGGGAATCTACAAAAACACTAATTTAAAAGGATACCTGTACTCGGGTGTTTATTGAAGCTCTATTTACAATAGCCAGGATATTAGAAACAACCTAAATGCCCCCAAACAGACAAATGGATCAGAAACTTGTGGCCTGTGTATACAATGGAATATTACTCATCAATCAAAAAAGACAAATTCAATGCATGTGTGATAACATGGATGAATCTAGAAGGAATCCCATTAGCAGAAATAAGCCAGAAAGATAAGATAAAGGAAATATGGGATGGTCTCACATATACCAGGATATAGGAAAAACAAGTAAACAAAGGGTCAGGAAAAACTTAAAACTATCAACAGAACTGAAGTATAGAGCAAGAGATGGGGAGGAGGTAAAATCAGGGAAGGGATGGGCACAAGAGATTAAGATGGCTCACAGGTGATAAGGTGGTGGGAGAACCTCAGGGTAGACAATGATATTATATATACATATATATATGCAATCAATTTAAAAAAGAAAATTAAAAAAATAAAAACAAAGTTACATTAACTATCTTTGACTGACCCCCTCGCCCATTAATAAGAGGGAAAAAACAACACGTGCTTTTGAATGTCTACCATAAGCCAGATAATAGCCTATACTTTATTTCAGTTAATTTTCATAACAACCCTCTGTAGATATTAGGATCCTAATTTCACAGATGAGGAAACTGAAATTTATAGAGGTTAAGTAACTTGCCAGAAGACAAAGTCAGCAATCAGTGAAACTGGGAGAGAAATATTGGTCTACCTCAAAAGCCTGCGCATTTTCCATACAAGCAATCTATATAGTCTTTCAACTAAACACACACCATTTCATCTAAACACACACCATCTCATCTCACACACCAAATAACTAAAACTTATTACTGAAAAATGGTGAGCACCATGTATATGACCTCTCACAATGAATCTACCACTGGTCAGTAAAGATTCATGTCTGAACATTTGAAATAAAAATGAGAGAAACACATAGAAGTTCTCCTCAGTCAATTTGAATTTTATCTGTCAATCAAAACCAGGGAAGAACTAAGAATAGAATGCAATCACCATTCCTTATCAAAAACCCAACATCTTCTAAAAAAAGTTTTTTAACCCTGGGGGTCACCCACCACCTCCTCTCCCTGGCTGCTCCATCTTGTTCCCCCCTACCCCTGTTGTGTACTTTCGTTTGGTTGTCCATATATTAGTGAAACCATTTAGTTTCTGTCTTTTTCTTTCTAACTTGTTTCTGCTAATATGATTTCTTCTAGGTACATCCATGTTACCATAAAATCATCAAATGTGTCATTTTTAATTGATAAGTAATATTCCATTGTGTGTATATATACCACGTCTTTTTCATCTATTCATCTGTTTTGGGACATTTGGGTTGTTTCCATGTCCTTGCAATTATAAATAGTGCTGCAGTAAACATCCGAGCACAGGTGTCCCTTTGTACACACATTGAGGTTTCCTTTGGGTACATTCCCAGAAGAGTTATTCCTGGGTCCGATGGTAGTTCTAAAAATTTTTTATGAAGAAAACCAGCAAGTGGTTTTATATAAGGGAAAGCAGGTCAAATGACACTGAGAAATATCCTCAAAGTAAGGAACAGCCTTGTCTTATTTTCTTTCTTCATTCTTATCATCATCATTGTTTCTAAGGAATTTCCCAGTGGAATATACAGGTGTCTGATTTTTCTCACTTAAATAAAGCCATATCATCAAGGATTTCTTGTCATGAAATTTTACTTGAACATCTTTTTTCCTTCAACTGCTGGTCCTCTTAGCTTTTGCTTCAGAGAACAAGGAAAAAGAGAAAGTACAAATATCTCTCATTGGATTAACCCTATCTCCTGACCAGACTTATTCTGAGTCTCTGGATTCCAACATTCCCTCACCTCATCAGCCATCAAGTTAAACAAAGAAGATAAATAAAAATAAAAATATTATGAACAACTGGAGAAGACAAATAAGGGAACATACATACCTAGGAGACAAGCAACATCTGAACACAATATTTCCAGTCTAGAAAAAATTTAAAGTCTAGAAAACTATATCAAAGACAGAGAATTCAAGGATTTAACAAAGATTTTAGAATGACAGTTTTAAGGAAGCGTAACAAAATTCTGTAAAGATAGGCAAACAGAAAAGTAGCAGAATCATAGATTCAGGAACAAATAAGTGTTATTTACTAAAGAAAATGAAGATACAAACATGAATGAAAGGAAAACAAATATGGAAAATATGCAAAAGACTAAACATTAAAAAAAGAAATATGGAAACAGTTTACAAATGTACAAAACATTCAAGCAGAAGAACAGAGAGAAACAAGAGTTAAGAAAAATAAAGAAACTAATAAGTGAAATACATTCCATTAGAAGAGGAACTATAAGGAAGGTGAAGAGGGAGAGAAAGAACCAAAACCTTGGTCAAGGTAATAATTGCTAAGTCCTTCCCAAACATACAGAAGACTTAAATTTGGAAGTCCAAAAAGCTGAAAGAACACCCATGTACCTACATACAAAATGACTTCCAACAAGAGATATCATTATTAAATTATCTAAAGTAAATGAAGAAAAATATTAAAGATTTCTAGGGAAAAAAAACATAGCATATATAAGTATCTCTGGTTAGACTGTACTCATATTTCTCAGCCAATAAGGCTTGAAGAGAATGGAAAAAATTAGAAGTATGAATAAGTATGATTAGATAAAATAACAACAAAACTTTAAAGTGGAGAAAGGAAATGACAGAATTGTACCAATGGCAAGTCCATATGAGCACAGAAAAGGATGATTTTAGATATAGAAAGGTGAACCCTCATGGTAACCACAAAACAAAAACTAATACTACAGAAACTCAGAAGAATGGAAAAACCTGAGATAACTACCAGGGAAAGCTACCCAAATGAAAAGGCAAGTAAAACACATGAAAAAAATAAAGAAACATAAAATAACCAGAAAGAAAAAGGATTGGCAGGTAAATAAGCTTCAAATGTCGATAACCACCTTAAACATGCAGGTCTGGACTCACCAATTAAACGACATAAAATGACAACTTGAATAAAAAGGCATGAGGTAGAAATATCATGTATACAAAAAACCCACTTTTGAGCAAAAGACATAGATTTAAAGTAGACTGGAGCAATTGTTTCAAGATAATAGCACAAAGGAAAAAAGAGGAACTGCTTTTATCTGATAAATTAGACTTCTAGTTAAAAATGTAACTGGTGACAATCCATCAAAAAAGATATAACTGCCATCAACATTTATACATCTAACAGGTTGACCAAGATATACAAAGTAAGTAATGAAACAAAGGGACTACATTAACAGCAACACAATTATAGTAGGAGATCTCAACACTCTACTAGCATTAAATAGCAGATGATTCAGACAGAATGTAAAGAAAGAAATAAGGAGCTTAAATGAAGCTAGTGATGACATTCACAGCACTTTTCATCCTAAGTAAATGCACATTCTTCTCAAGTACACATGGAATCTTCTCAAGGATAGACTATATGCTGGGACACAAAATATGTTTAAAAATATTCCAAAATAAAAATTACATCAAAAATCCATTCTGATCACAATGTAATAAAGCTAAAAGTTGGTCAGAGAAAGAAATATGGAAAAAAAAAGAAATTAAAATATTTTGAATAAACCCTGGGTTAATAAACATGGAACCAACATAAATGTCCATTGACACTGGATAAAAAATTACTGAATATGTCATCAGCATACTACTACTCAATCATTTGAAATTATGAAATGGTGCCTTTTGGGAGTAAAAAAAGGATGTATCTTTAGGTGATTATGCTATGTGAAATATATTGGAAAATGAAAGACAGTTACTGGATGGTCTTACTCATTTGTGGATATAAATAATTAAAGAGAGCACAATGGCAAAGCAAGATTAATTCTTAGGCTGTATGAATAATATACTAGTTTACAGAAGAAATGGGGTGGGGGAGGGGGGAGAGGATATGGGAGAGGTGGTAACCAGGCTGTTGTACTGGAGGTTGAGTGGAGGGCAAACGAAGCATGATCACATATGGTGATATGAAGTTATGCTCTCAAAGTCTTATAGTTATGTAAAGTGCTGGTCAATAAATAAAACATTTTAAAAACCACCTCTTGGAAGCAGTGTAACAGGTAGGTAAAAAGCATAAATTTCATGATTTTAGTAGACTGGGGTTCAGTGACCCTACACACTTATTATCTATGACCTGAGGCAAGGAGTTCACATCTTGGAGCCTCACTCTCTTCATGAGGAAAATGATGATAGCAATATTTGCCTCACAGGTATTGTAAGAATAAAATGAATTAACAGGTGCATAAAATTTATATCATAGTGTCGCACTAGCGTTCAGCTCTGTTCAGTCCACCAAATATTAATCACCTACAGAACATCAGATTCTGTGCTAAAACAAACAAAAACCTGATGATATGAAGATAAATAAAACATGATTTCAGCACTCAAAAATCTCATTGTTTATAACTGTACAGACACAAATATGCAATTTCTAATGTAGAAGAATACATGCAGTGGCAGAGACATTCATTTTAGGAGGGTAGGCCAGTAAGAACGGTATGAAGGAAACAAAGACTTTAGAAAGGAAGGAAAACCACTAGATCGGATCTTAACTATTTGAATTTGGACTGTGATGAAGGTGACCTGGTACTGTAAACTAACTGTTCATGAGGGAAAAACAGACTGTCTCTAAAGTCAGACTCTCTTGATTCAGCCTCATCAATTAATAGCTAGGGCAAGTTACTAAACCTCTTTATCCCTCACTTTCTCATTAATTAAATGAAGATAACAACATCACCAAACATCTAGAGTTGCAAATATTACAAGTCCTTGTTGTTATAAAAATTCTTATCATAATACTTTCAAAGCAGAAATAACAAAAACAAAAAATCATTCATATTTACATGTATCTGGACTGACAGAAATAAAAGTGGATTTTAAAATGTTTACAATATTAGCATATAATTGTACTTCATTTACTAGTGCTAAGTGATATCAGCAATCAGGGCAAAGTTGCATATGATATCTGAATTTGAAGAATAGAAAATATCTTTAAAATAAGAAGTACTAGTATTAAAGAAGTCAGCTTTTAAAAAAGCTAATATGTAGCTACTTACTATAATCACTTCATTAAAAAAGTAAACTTCACAATCTCAGCATATAATTCTAGGTAGACATTTAAACAGTGATGTTCAAACCATCCTCGGGTTCTTTGGCAAAACCTCAAGAGTAGTGCAGTAAGGAAGTATTTTCTGCCAACTACAGACTGAATTGTCCATTCATTGCTTTTTCTCAAATGATATAGAGAGCTCTATTTATAAAAATCGATTTAGGAATTTATTTTAAAATATTTTCATGATTTAAAACATTTGATAACCACTTTTAAAAACTTTCAGATACCACTTTTGTTTTATTCTAAAACCTTGTCATTGATTGCATTATATTCATGAACACGAGTGCCTTTAGCTAACTGCAAGATAATGTTATTTCTAAACTGTTCTTTACTGAAGAGAAACCATGAGATGCACCTACTTGTCAAGATGTATATGAAATAATTACTACTTTGCTGAACATAGAAAAATCCTCTCAAAGCCCATCCAGTAGAAATGTAGCTGCCAGGGGTAAGCAACATGTTATCTGTATGGAATTATGTCCATTTGCAGGAAGGAGGATGCTGGCAGTTAAAGCAACAGATAACTGACCCAAATCAGCTCTCTTGGAGAAAGAGTGATTGGAGTAACCTAAAAGTGACCTTGGCTTCATTATAATAGTAAAAATTATGTCCAGAGGTAGACATAAAGTTACAGTGAAAAATGTGAGTTGAGTGCAGTTTTGTAGTGGAAAGGCACATGTGCAATTTATTCCCCTCGCAGAAGATGAAGAACATGGAGTCACCCCTGCCTTAAAGCCTTACAACCTCATACAAGACCAAGTCTTGAGAGATAGGTGCTTTGGAACATGAATTTGAGCTTTCTCCATCATTAGATCTCACAGAAAAGGTCTTCCTCTGCTTTACAGAACCTGATCGTTGGCTCATTGGCTTTCAAGTACCAGGGGAATGGACATTGCCATTTAGGAGGCTGGAAACACAGAGTAATTGACTTTTTGTTCTGAAGACTCAGACTCAGAACAGTCTGTCTTTCTTGGATAATAGACAAAGTTTCAATTGCCACATGTTTCTCCATCAAAATTCTACAAAGGTTCTAATGTATCATGAGATGGAGTGCATAGAAAGATTATAAGTAGCGTTTTAGTTATCTACTTAATTCCTGCATAACAAAGTATCCCCAATCTCCTCAGTTTAAAAAGCAAATATTTATTATCTGACATACTTTCTGAGGGTCACAAATTTGCAAGCAGCTTAGGTCAGTGGTTCTGGCTCAGTCTTTCATGAGAGTGGAGTCAAACTTGCCTGGTGCTATGGCTGAAGAATCTACTTTCAAGTTCACCATAGAGTTGTTAACAGATCTCCATTTTTTGGTCGTTATTGTCCAAAAGTTTCAACTAACTAACTAATTAATAATTCCTTAACTCAAGGACCTCCCAGTAAGGCTACTCACTATATATAGCAGAGACCTAAATGAGGGGAGCACCAGAGCAAGAACAGCAGAATGTGGGATCACCATATATCAGAAATTGCATGACATGTGAACTAACAGACCTGCAACAACTCCTCGGGAAACCTCCCTTATGTCCCCTTCGTTTAAGGTAAATGAGTAATTATAATTTGTAAAACCTAGGATCTTTTATTCTCTCCCCAAATTCTTGGGGATTGGGCTATCAGTACCATCTTTACTAAAACATTCCATATTTGTACCCCCTGGATGATCAAGTTTATCTTACACTGATTTTCAACTTCATCTGTATTAACTGAAAAGTATTATTCTACTCTGGTAAAGTTCATTTTGACAAAGAAAATGTGCTTAATTATAATATCACTTCAGTTCAAAGCTTAAGGTGAATTTTTATGATTTTTTTTGATTTTTTATGCAATTAGAAAACCAAGCAACCAATTCAAAGACTCAAAGTGTAAGTCATTGCTTGAGAATGCTTCCCTTGCCTTCTATTTTTATTTCAGTGGCATAGAGATAGCTCTGAATTTCTGCATTGATGCTATCATTATTTACCAGTACACAAAGCATGGTTAGCTAGCTTAAAATGTGTACACTGTGTCCATTATTCTCACTGAGTTTAACTTAAAGATGCTTCCTGGTCTTAGAAAGTTGATTTCATCAACACAGCTAGAACAGCATAACCTTCAAGTGCCACTGGAATACCTTTTGATTTAGGTTTATAATTTATAGCCTTTGGAGAAGAGCATTGTAGCAACCAGGTTGGCCTGTTGCTAATAGCATGTGGGCAATTTATGGCAAAGAAACGAAAATCAATGGAAAGTTCAAATCAGAACCATTAGCTATTAACATTTTCTGTTGTAGATGAATATCACTGGGCAAAGCATGGCTCATTTATTTCTAGCACTGTGTCCTTTTGTCACGTTGTCTGTTTTATATTGTTCTGTTTTCTTACTCCTCACATACAGTCATGTGTAATGCAGAGACTGAGGCATCTAAATATTATTTAAATACTCACTTCATAAGGAAATAAAATAACAAATCTAGGTTATAATATATATCTTATATTTCAGAGTTTTCTTAAGTTTTGTTTTTAAAGCATTACATTATACCATGTATTCAAGTGTATAATAAATCAATGTATTACTTGTGTGAACATAATGATGTAAGAACACAATCTTGTATTGTAAAAAAATGTCCCTGGCTCTAGAAATGATAATGGATTCAGTCTCTGAATTTGACAAGTGAAATAAATAAATTAGAATTATCAACTAACATGTTTAAGAAAGAGTTAAGCAATTCTTTTAGCACTTACTGAGAAAAAGTTTTGATCTAATCCTTTCTTTTTGTAGTCCAACTGTAGTAGAATTGCTGGTGTAGAGTCTTGCAAGGACTCAAAGGTCCTTTGACCTATTGTTTTTAACAATAGTGATCATTATACAAGACATTGGAACTGGACATATAGAAGTGGAAAGAGACCAAGTAACTTACAAATGCTTCAACTATTATGTTTTAATTAGGGTTTTCAGACTATCATCTTCATTCTAATCTCCAGAAGCTTGAGGATATAGTGCAGTACATTTTCTAGTTTTTTTTGTTTTAGTTAAAAACAAACAAACACTTGGTTGGTGGGGGAAAAATGAAGGATTTCACAAAATAATGACCCAACAGAGAGCACTTAGGGCCTGATTCATAGCAGAACTCTCTGCAGAATAAATCATAATCAATCATTTTAAAAGTAAATCAAGAAAACAGTATATAATAATTGAGATAAATACAAAATCAGATGAGTAGATGCATTTTTAAAGCATATAAATGCTACATAAACATCAGCCACCATGATATCTTGGAAAAATTAGGTGTTTTGCAGAATTGGTAAATCAGATGATAACTTATGGAGTTAATAGAAACCCCATAAGTGATAAAATGTTCTGAGTAGGTGATTCACACAACCATGGAAGAAGATACAATATCACTATCTATTTTATTATCTCCATTAAGAATATTCAAGATGAGCAAAGAGAGGGCTGGGCAGCCTCTGCCTGAGGGCCTGGGTTGGAAGAGGGGATTAGCAGGTTCAGTGGCACAAACTGGCATTCCCTTCTGACAACTTGGGGTCCTCAGTGAGGGCCTCCAGTTTGCCCCTGCCAGAGCCTAGGCTGCTAGTGGGGGTAGGGGTGTGGGGTGAGTCCTATACCATGGGAGTCCCAAGTTTCCAGGGTGCAGGGATCCCAGGCTAGGGGAGCCAACGTCCTCCCTTATGGGGGTAGGGGGCTGGGCAGCCTCTGTGTGGGGTTGCAGGCTTAGGGGGGGGTGTTCCCCTCAGGTTTGCTTCCACCTCAATCAATTTTGCACTAATAAGGAAAAAACAATCTAGCTGCAGACATCCAGGAAAGGAAAGGTGCAAATAATGGTACCGGGTACACACTCTCATCAACTGGATAGGATCAAAAAAACACATGGTTGGAACCACAAAAGACAAGAGAGACTAACTCTTGTGGTGACCTGCCATAGAGCTTCATATACCAGGTCAGAACCAAGTCCCTGGCCCAGAGATGTGTGGAACATGAGCGAAGCTCCCTTCCTCTCCAACAACAGGAGGAAAACCACGGGGGTATGGCTGCGGCCCCAAGGCAGAACTGTAAACCATGAGAAAGGAGAGGAAGTGAACCAACCACCTGCTGGAGTCTGTCCCCACCAGGGAACTTATCCACTGCCAGTGAATGGGAGTTGGGTTCCCAAACCAGGATACCAGAACTATATGGGACAGAAGCATCACCAAGGGACAGAGACAGCCAACATGACCGACACCTCCACCATAGGAAGCACCACAACAAAGGAACCCTGAGAACCATGCCACACACCTACCATGTGAGAGGTTCCTGACATGTAAGGCCTGTTGTCTGCCTCACAGAAAACCCTGGAGATCCTAGCAGTCTGGACTGCTGCATTCCAGGAACATAGGTTCTCACCCAGGAAGAGGACATTATTCCAGGAAAAAGAGACCAGAGAGTCAAGAATCAACCAATGAGTTACAGTGAGAGAGGAGATGGAGTAACTGGAGGGGGGAAGTAGGGGAGAGAGAGGGGGAGGGTGTTATAGGGAGGGCCATAAAGGAAACAATGACTATACAAATATGACTAATGTTGCATGAAAATTAAAAAAGAATACATTTTTAAAAAACCTATTCAAGATGAAATCTTCACTGTGCAGAAAACAATTGAATACCAGATCTTTTTCATTAATCCCTTTCTGCCTCCTTAGAAAAGCTTTATTTTACATCAATATGTTCAGAAATTAACTTAGAATTTCCTTAACCATACCACTCCTCCTCTATATCTCACAGAATCATTCCAGCATGTCTTCTCATCCCAAATAGTTGCCTAGCCAAAAATAAAATCACACATATATGGACAGTTAATATATAACAAAGGAGCAGAAAATACACATTGAAACAAGGAGAGCCTCTGCAATAAACGGTGTTGGGAATATTGGACCATCATGTGCAAAAGAAAAAAAATGAGGCCAGTGTCCCACATCACATATTAAAATCAATTCAAAATGGATAAAAAAACTTGTAAGATGTGAAACCATAAAATATGTATAAAAGACGTAGGCAAAACACACGATGACATAAGCTTCAGAGACATCTTTGTAGATTCCTCTCCAGCAGCAAGGAAAACAAGAGAATATAAACAGTTGGGACTGCTTAAGCTAAAAAGGTTCTGGTCTGCATAGAAAAAGAGACTGTAATCAAAATGAAGAGACAGCAAAATGAATGGGCAAAAATATTTGTACACCAATACATCTGAAAGAAACTGATATCAAAGGTCTACAAAGGACTCATACAACTCAACAATAAATAATAGCAAATAGCCCAATTAAAAATGGTCATAAGAGTTAAATAAGCAGCTTTCTAAAGAAGATGTACAGATGGGCAAGAGGCACATGAAAAAATTCTCATCATCAGGGAAATGCAAATTAGAAGCACTAAATACCACCTCACACCTGTGAGAATGACCCATAATAAGTAGTCCAGAAACAAGTGCTGACAAGGGTATCAAAGAAATGAGCCTTTCTCTAGTGTTTGTGGGAATATAGAGGGATATAAAACCGATGGAAAGGAGTAAAATACATAAATTTACTGTATGATCAAGCATTTCATTTCCTTGGTATTCATCAGAATAGAAGAGGGGAAAAGAAAGAAGCCAAGGAATCGTAGGAGAGATGTGAAATTATTTTAAAATACAGATATTAATGCTGAGATTTCTCCTCACGCTTCTTCAGTACTAACTAGAAAAGTTTATTCGATTCTTTTTCTTTGTTGAATGGTACAACTTTACAGAAAAAAGAATTACATATAAAAATAGTTCTTTTGTAAGCACTATGACAGATACTTTGAAGCACCTGATAGCAACTTGGCATCTAACTATGTTCTTAATTCCTGCAAATTTAAGATAATTAATACCTTTAAACTACCATATGTGCCTTTTAAATAAAAGTTTTTATTTTCATATTAGAAATTCTGAAAAATAATTGTAGCAAGTTGAAAAATTTGGATCTTCTCATCTTCTAACTATTCAAAGAAATATTTTACTGCATCATGCTTTATTCTTTTACTTTGTGTTTTTCATATGTTGATATGAAATTCATTAAACTTTGAAAATGCTCACCAAAGAATTTTGTTATGAACACATGGCAGATTGTACTGTAAGATACCCCTTTGAAGATGTTAAAATGATTAAAGTAGACAATTTTGATGATACAAACATCATTTAATAATTTAGCAGACAGACACTTTTCAGAGAAATGTGAAATGAGGAAGAAGCAGGGAGCTTTTGTGGGATAAGGCATAAAGAATGAGGAGAAAAATAGAAAATATCGTTTTTTTCCTATTTTGGGGGCCAAAGATTCATCTTATTTGGCAGGTGAGAAATCAACCACTGAACCATCAATGCAAAAAAAATGTTATCATCCTTATTTGAAATGGGAAGCCTCAGAGTTCATTTAATTTGGCTGATGATCTACTGAGACCTGGTCAAGGGATTCATTTAAGTTATCTACCTTCTAGTTTATTGATCTATCCCCAGGACAGGATCAGCTCCATCTTGGGTCTAGAATTTATATCAATATGATCATACATGATTTTTCTTGGTTGTGACTCCATAGTTCCCTGTTCTTAGCAACAGGTGTTCATTTAAGCACATTGATCAATATGATGTTAAATGTAGTGTAACCAATTCTTGCTGCCAATGGTAGGGGTAAGCATCCTGCTCGCCAATCTGCATAGGTTCTTCTGTGTAAGTTCTTTACTGGTTCTAGCAGGTACATACAGACACATCAGTCAGGGAAGGAGAGGTGGGGGGTGGTGTCAGGGCTGTGAGGCAGGTCAGCCTCCAAGCCCCCCAGCCCTCCAGCCCCCCACCCGCCCAGCTCCCCAGGAATATTCAAACTTCTATGGGCTCTTTCCCTGATACTCTCTCATTCTGTGCTCATCCTCTCTGCACCCCTTTATCTCCTCTCTCTTAGGCCCAGTGCACACATGTGTACACCCACTGGACCACACAATCATGGGGAAGACACAATACCCAGGTGTTGGTTATACAGGCTAATGGAGGGAAAAAGTCTGACTAACTCAGTTATCCTATACTAAGTCCATGTGAAAGCACATATTGATTTATAAAAAAAATGCTTGTGATCATAACCTGTAGGTCTGCAGTCAGAGGGAAGGAGAAAAAGCTGTATAGACTTAGAGGAACAAAGGAATAAACTACTACATTATTTACCTATAACTGCTACTTTTATAATTCTTCAGTTAATTGCCTTCTTTAACCACACCATTAGCAAAACAAAGCTGGATAAGTTACAGAATTCCGTTTAGTTCAACTTAACTTAGAGCTCTTGTTGTTTCCACTGTTTCATATTACCTCTCTCGGAAGTTCATTTTAAACTGCTATTAATGCACATAGGGGAGGGGAGGGGTGGGGAGGAGATACCAAATAATGAAGAAAGTATGTCTAAACAAAGTGACTTATTTTTAAAAATATAAAATAATGGTATAATCAATAAAAGCAAATCCCAATACTCAGTCACTCGTATTTTTCTTAGTTTAGGCATAAACTCAACCATATGCAAAGGTAAGTACAAGTGAAAAATGTCCATCCTTTATAATTTAAACTCCACAAATGTCCTGAGACAATACCATTTTACCTTCCCTCACTAGGAGAAGTTTTAGAACCCTGACAGAAAATTCACCAGATATCCTGAGTTTATTTTTAAATTTTATCCACTTGGGAACCAGATCAGAAATGTTACTTTCTATCACAGGCACAGGTATAGCTATTAAATCTCTCGATTTTCACTTGCCACTTTAAAACTCAGAGCTAAAGTGGTTGTGGAATGCCTACTTCTCAAATAATAGAAATGATGAATGGAACTGATGACTCCATTTATGGAAACATGACTAAAATAGTACCTATTCTTTCTTACCCAAAGTTCTATATTTTTCATCATTTTTTTCCTTTTTTATAAAGAGTATTGCTAAACTACTTCTTCCAATTTAGACTTTGATTACAAGCACAGAACTCTAACATAAAACATAAGAATTAAGTTCTTTAGTACCAGGAAAAGAATTCACCAATATTATATTGTTAGTCTACTTGGTATTCAGCTATTCATGAATTGGGCAACATTCAATCAACAAGACAGGAAAAATAAAAAAAACTTCTAAAGCTGTACAAAATGAGGGAATTTTATAGACTTGGAGTTGGAGGAATGATGAAATGACACTGGACAAATTCTGATCTTTAAGTGCAGGTAACGTTATTCTGTACACAAAGAAACATAGGAGCCACAGGTTGTGTAATTTAATCTGAGTACACAGGTTCTGATTGGTCAATTCTGAGTTGCATTTATGTTATAACTGAGTGTTAAGCTTTGCTTTGCTGATAGGGGGTGTGGTTTTAGCCTGAGTGACTCAATCTATGGCCTCAAATAACTGTTTTGTAGTATAGAAGTATATTTAGAGTTTACCATATACTAGATTTCCACTACTATTTGTTGAGGAGACTTTCCTTTTCATTGTACACTCTTGGCTCTTTGATCACAGAGGAACTGTAGAAGTGTAGGTTTACTTTGGGCTTTCATATCTATTTCATATTTCTGTGTCTCTATTTTCATTTTTCTGTGTCTTTTATGCTTCCCTTTTTTGGTCAGATTTGCATTATTAAGGGGCTTTTTATGTTCCATATAAATTTCAGTAATATTTACTGTTTCTCTGAAGATTGCCTCTGAAACTTTTATAGAGATTGCTCTAAATCTGTAATTGTGGATAAGGTTGTCATTTTAAAAATGCTAAGTTTTCCAATCTGTAGGCAAAACATATCTTTACTTTTTTCAATGATATAATTTTTCTGGTACAACTTTTCAAGCTCCTTTCTTAGGTTTCTTCATAGGATTATTTGTTTAGTGCTATTTTAAATGGTCTATTTCTTGGTTTCTTTCTTTCCTAGTTTGTTATTTAATATAGAAATACATCCAACTGCTATATTGGTTTTCTAGTCTAACACTTCACTGCACTGGTTTATTGTATTGAGTAGTTTTTATTGGTGTCTTTAGAGTTTTTAATGTATTATTATCATATCATCTGCAAAAAGTGATATTTTAACTCTTCCAATTTGGATTAATTTTATATATTTCTATAATCTAATGGATTGAGCTAAAATTTCCAAAACTGTGTTAAATATTAGTGGATAAAGTGGACTTCCCTGTCTCATACCTGATTTTATAGAAAAAGTTTTTGATCTTTCAACGCTGAGTATAATGATAACTCTAGATTTGTCAACATGGCTTTTGTTATATTGAGTTATGTTTCTTCTATCAATATGGCTTTTGTTATATTGAGTTATGTTTCTTCTATACCCATATATGAGTTTTTTATCATAAATGAGTGGTGGAGTTTGTCAAACATGTCATATGGTTTTTATCTTACCTTTTATTGATGCAGGAAATTACAGTGATTTGTAAATTATTAAACCATCCTTGGGGAAAATCCCACTTGTTTATGATGTACGATCTTTTCAATATATTGTTGAATTGTTTGCAAAGATTTTGCTGAGAATTTCTACACTATATTCATAAGGAATGTTGGTCTTAATTTTTTTTTTGAGACTAGGTCTCACTCTTTTTGCCCACGGAACCACAGGCTCTCATTACCTGGGGTACCACAGACTCAAGCAATCCCCAGCCTCAGCTTCCCAGGTAGCTGGGATGACAGGCGTGCGCCACCATGCCCAGCTATTTTTTTGGAACTAGGTCTCGCTACGGGCCATAGGCGGGACTCAAACCGGGATCCCTAGCCCCTGCTGCTTCATAGGCTGAAGCTTATAGGCACGAGCCACCGTGCCTGGCAGGAATGTTGGTCTTAATTTTATTTATTTTTGTGATCTCTTTGCTTTTGGTATCAGAGTAATATTGGTCTCGTAAAATGTGCTTGAAGCACTCCTTCAATTTTTTGAAACAGTTTCTGAAATGAGCATTATTTCATCTTTGAAGGCTAGGTAGAACGCATGATGAAACTATTTGGTCCTAGGCTTATATTTCATTCTTCCCAACACTGGGTTTCTTCTTCTAGGTTACAAAGAAAGTGAGTGTAATCTGAATTGGCAGTATACTACCATAGGGAAGATAATCCTGCAGACAAGGCATAGCCCATGCAACACAAATAGCAGAGTTGTCATTTTATTTGCATGAAATTGTAGATGATCATTCCAGAAGAAAAGTAAATTTTCTGCTGCTGAAACAGCATAAAGTTAATTAGGAGTTGCAAAGGGTTGAACCAGTAATTTTAGGAGGAGAGTGTAAAAAATAAAACTTAGTTCTTTATTATCTACAAATTCTGTGATATTAGCCATTCTATTTTATTTTTCAACTATTTAACAGATATCCTAAGCACATCTAAACCAAAGTGACAAACTCTAATGTTCCTCCTTAATAAACTTTCTCCTTTAATTTCATAGCACTTTCTAAAACACTCATTTTCTCATTTCATTTCATATCTACATTAGTGCTTTAGTACTTAATTTTTTTAAAAAAGTAAAAGATCATGACATAAAGGATCTATAAAACATATAGGTCCAATATTGCAATGGATAATCTTCATTCTTCGAGAAAATTATATCTTGAAGAGAGTTTCTCAAATATGTATTCTTATAGATAAACTTAACATATTCCCATGGCCTCTGTTACCTTTGGAAGCTTCTTTTCAAGCAAAGAGCGCTTCTGGAGCTATCTTTGCGAGATTCTTTGGAAACCTGTTTTCAGGCAAAGGAGTTACCTTTGAGAGATAGCTATTATTCATTTTCTTCATTTTGATTTGATTCTATACTACTCAATGTAGATCCTCTATAACACATCAAAGTGATCGCTCATCTTTATTCTTCCACTCTCCTTTCTGAACCCTACTCACTTTTTAAAGTGAACTCTTTCACGAGAATGTAATGGTGCTGACATGGGATAAGGAGAATCAAATATATCTAAATCAATTAAAATTTATTATATTATTTTTACCTTTCCTCAGAATATATGCTATATGTAAATATGGCATATGTTGCTACCAAATAACTGAAAATCAAGATTTTCTAGTGGTAGAGAACAGAGTCATACAAATATAATTGAATACTGAAATATAATCGAATAATATAAGTTATTATTAGATGAAGAGGATGCCATAAATATAATGAATCATGATTTTGGTCACATTTTAAAGAAAACACCACGAATAATTCTGGCATAATATTTTGGTCTTCATACTGTTTTGAAAATAATAGTTTTTCAATAGCAGATTATTATATAGAAATGAATGTAATTACAATGTCAAGGGATGTGGAGTTAAAGAGACATGAATTAGGAAACTGTAATGTCCATGAAAAATTGTAGTTAATAGATGGAATTTGTGTCTGGAGGGTTGTCTTTAGTGGAGAACTGCAGGGCTTGGACATTGGAACAAATCATTTCCATTCTTATCAAGAAAACTAATTAAGACAAAGAACATAGATAAGTTTATCAAAATTGTGGATGACATAGCTTGGCAGGCTACTAATATAGAACTAAGATTTAATAGGAAAAACATGACAGGCTAAAATTATAGATCAAAGCTATAGTGATCAATTCTACTAAGTTGTTAAAATTAAGTGTTAAGGAATAGTAAAAGTACAAAACTCCTTAAGAGCTATTGATATAAACAGAAATTTCTGTTGACTCAGGTGACCGTGAGAAACAAGTATTATTAGTATAAAAGTATGAAATTTCTGCATTCATGTAAGTGGAGGGTTTACCATAAAGTTCATTTTCTTCCACTGGTCAGGCCCACACTGTGAATGTGAGATTCAATAATGTGACAAATGCCTTTTAAGACTGACACAATCTTCTGAGAGGACAGGGGTCTAGGAAGTAACCTGTTTGGAAATTATGTAGCAGGGATGCTAGAGGTAACTAGGGAATTTTTCACAGAGAAAGGAAATTTTAGGGAAGCATCAGAATTATATCCAGACATGTGAAGATCTCTTAGGACCTTAAATATAGCTGTTATTCATTCATATTTCCCATTAATTCATTCGACAAATGTGAGTGTTTTCAATATCCCAGCCCCTGCTGAAATCTTTGTATATACAGAAGTGAACAAGTCAATGTCTTTAATTTATGAAATTACTTTCAAATTTATTTTATCCTTTGTACTTTCTTATTCTATAGATTGTCTCTAGGCAATTCTAACCACTCTCAAGACTTTATCTACCTCCTACCAAAATTTATGTTGATGTTTATACCACACCATCTTTATTTTTTTTATTTTAAATAATTTATTTATACATACATATATTTCACATCATTGTACTCCCTGGGGTTCACCCACCACCTCCCCTCCATGTCTGCTCCAGCTGGTCCCCCCCACAGTTGTGTATTTTCATTTGGTTGTCCATATATCAGTGAAGTCATTTGGTTTCTGTCTTTTTCTTTCTGACTTGTTTCTGCTAATATGATTTCTTCTAGGTACATCCATATTTTCAAAAATCATCAAATTTGTCATTTTTAACTGATGAGTAATATTCCATTGCATATATATATATATATATATATATACCACATCTTTTTCATCCAGTCATCTTTTTAGGATATTTGGGTTGCTTCCATGTCCTTGCAATTATAAATAGTGCTGCTAAAAACATGCGAGCACAGGCGTCCCTTTGTACCCACATTGAGGTCTCCTTTGGGTAGATTCCCAGAAAAGCAATTGCTGGGTCAAATTGTAGTTCCATTTTCACTAGTTTGAGGTTCCTCCATATTGCTTTCTAGATTGGCTCAACCAGTTTATATTCCCACCAGCAGTGTGAGAGTGTAACTTTCTATCCGCATTCACGCCAGCACTTGTTGTTGCCCATGTTTTTAAGCTACTGACTTCTGACCACACCATCTTTAAACAAAGTTCTCCCCTAAAATCCAACTTATACTTAATCATTAAAGATTCATTTATCTGATTTAGTCACTGTTCTACAGATTGTGTATACAAGAGAAAAGAATACAGATGCATTATCTTTGTTCTCATGGACTCTAGCACCTATTGGGAAGGATAGATGTTAAATACTGGCATTAATCAAAAATTAAAATACAAAAAATAAAATACAAATAAAAAATTAGGGATTTCTAGAAATGAAAATTATAGAATGATATGAAAACAAATACTTAAGGAAGAAGTCTTAACCTTCTTAAGAGATATTATTTAAGATAAGACCTAATAGATAACAAGAATTATCCAGACTATGAGATTAGTAATCAATGTTCAAGATGAGGAAATAGCATGTGTAAAATCTGAGATACTAACTTCCTATTGGTTTGCCCCTCATAAATGGCTCCTTATAAATGGTAAAACTCAATTCTTAACTACCTAAGGTGCATTAGGTATTAAAAGTATCACTTAATCCATGTCTTTTAGAACCCAGTTTTGTAAGCTGACACAACTCAACTCATCCCATACCTTATAAGACCTTGTTATATAGAAAATATAAGATCAATATATTTTTAGTCTATTGTTCAGATTTGTTCAAACCCCTGTTCATATTATTTAGTTAATACCTTGTTAGTGATATGAAACACTGAGATATAGTCAGAAAAAGTGAGTGATTCTAAATACAAGATTCAAAAGATTCAAATTATTCTAGATTCACATAAAGACTTTTGATCTAAGACCTTTTCCCCAAAGTTCCAAATTTGTGCTTACTGGAATAGAAAGCAAGATGAACAGGAAAACAAACCTTATTTAGGTTTTCTTTTATAAATAATTGTAAAAATGGAGTTAGCATATTTAATAAGTAGAAAGTAGAAATGTCTTTTCCTGTTAGGAAACAGACAATGACTCTGAAAGAAAGCAGAATGCAGACAATAGAATACCTCCTGATTTGGGAAACTGTCAGGCATTATTTCTTCAAATATTTTCTATGAATTAACATCTTTTCTTATTCCTCTCAGGAACATTAATGACACAAGAATTTGACATTTTGTTATTGCTCCACAGGTTCAGCATTGTTTATTTTTTCACCTCTTTTCTCTCTGCCTTTCCTATCTCTATTTCAAAGTCATTTACTTTTATTCCATTTGGCTCTCACTTCTATAGTTTCTATATATGCTACAATCTTCTAATGTTTTTCAAGGTAACATTTATCTTATGAGTAATTGCTGGAATAGCTACTTCAAAGTCAAGATAATTCCAATGCTTTAGTAATTGGTAATCTTCACCTTCAGGCTGTTATCTATATTTTACTTTGAGAATTGGATACATTTTCCTTGTTTTTTGTCCACTGAGTCATTTTGATATCCTGAGCACTGTAAAAATTGCATTGTGAGACTCTGGGTATGTTAAAATTTTTTGGAGAATTTAACTTGATTATTTTCAGAGAGTCAATGTTAATTTGATTATTTTCAGAGAGTCAGTCCAGTTAGATTGAGCTCAGTGTTCTGTCTTGACTTCAGTGGGCAGTATATTCGTGTGATTGATATACTCTTTGAATCAGCCTCTTACAAGTCAATCAAGGCTTCATCTGGGATTTAGGTGGCAGTTACTGCTGTACTTCAGTTAGCAAAATCTTTGATTTGATTGGGATTTGTTCTTTACATATATACTTGGCAATATACATTTTTAACATCTTGCCTGCCTAAAACAATTCTTAATGAACAATGCAAAAAACTTAAACTAGTTTAATTCCATTTACTGTTCTTTGTGCTATTAGTACTTATTTTTCTTATGTATTTTGTACATCTCACAAGACATTGTTGCTTTTTTCACTCTAGCTTAACTATATTGTCTAATTTATTTATTGTTTCTTGGTATCTTTTATTCTTTTCTGATTCATATCTCCAATCATCCTTCAATGATTCCATCTAGGACTATATTTTATCCAGAGAACATGCCCATTCATTTCCAATGTAAATAATTACATATAGAACTGAAAATCTATTAACTCTAGTGCCTGTACAATTTATTTTATTTTATTTTTTATGAAATTGTTACTTTTTATTTTACTGTTTCTTCTCTAATAGCCTGTTGGTTTCTACCATGGTTTCCATTGCTATATGTGTCACATGAAAGTATCCAAGGCTCCATATGGGTTGATAATGCAAAGTGTAATTTGTTTTGTGCAAACAAAAGAAGAAAAAGTGAGAATGGGCATACATTCAAAATCTACATGAAGATATAAATAGAAAAGATTCAAAATAGTTAAAATTAGCTTTGTGTTTTTCCATTTCTATACCACCTTTTTTAGGATTATGGATTTAAGGAACATGTGATCCAATTCATTAAATTATAATGCAAAAAGCAAAGCAACAACTCTTTTTCTCATTTTATCACCAATTACATTGTCTTTGACAGCTCAGTAACTAGCTTTTTTGAGGGAATTATTTTTATTGAGATTGTTGAGTAGTAGACCAGAAGGTTACATATTTAATTTGGTAGACAATTTTTAATTAAAAAATGTAAATAAAGAATCAAATATTTCATTTTGTTCTGGCACCAGAAGATTCATTACCTTTTTAATTTTAAAAATGTAGTTGATTGGCAATTATTTTGCTTGATTAACTCAAAATGCTCTCTGCAAATGTCCTGTTCTGTGAATGTTAATTTGACATTTGAAAGTATATTTGAGGATATTTATATAATTCTTTGATTTGTAATATTCAGACAAATATTGATTAAAAAAAAAAACCCTAGAGAGCAGAAAGTTTAAGTTCACTTTCTTGATATCTGAGGATTGTTACAGAGGATTGTTATCCAAGACATGACCTATCCCATTCATAATACAGATTATATATCACACATAAAAAATCATGCAGATATATTTACATGAAAATATATTTAGCAGGAAGAGTGACATTTCCAAAAGAGTCCTAATGAATTATTGTGCCTAAGGCCATGTTCAATTTAAGTCGATGTGACATTTTCAGAGACTAAATTTATCATATATATGTATATATTTATCATACATATTTATCATATATGTATATATCATATATGTATATATTATGTATGTATATATCATATATGTGAGATATATCACATACATGTATATATTATCATATATGTGTATATTCTTAGAAAATTTTGTGTCATTAAATGTTGGTTACTTTAACTAAAATACACAATCTCAGATTTAATACTATTGAACAAATTTGAGTTTTGTTTTTATCTTTTTTTTTGCATTGTGAAACAACTGTCTTATTTAGCCCAAGTTCTTACTGTAGATGCATAAAATTCCTTGTGTTCTAGATAAGTATTGTTAATGTTCATCATTATTTATGCTTCATTTTGCTTACCTGAACATACAAAAGACAATTTCCTAGTCATGCAAATTAGATAGGACCATGTGACTAGTTCTGATTAACTGATTGTGAATAGTGGTAATAAGTATCTTTTCAGGGATGATACAATTAAGGGCATTGTACCATGCTCTCTTTATCTGACAAAATGGCTCATGAAGCACACGGTTAAAATGGATGTGTCATAAAATAGAAATATCCTGGTATATATATATGCTCTACATAGAGAATATATTCCCTGAAAAAAAAGTCAAGGGAACTTGCAGCAGATTATCATGAGTAAAAAATACACTTGTTTAGGGAAGGTTCAACATCCAAAAATCAAACAGCATAATCCATCACATCAACAAGGAGAAAATCAAAAACTATACAATAGATGCAAAAAAGGCATCTGATAAAGTTCAGCATCTATTCATGATGAAAGCCCTTCAAAAAATTGGAATAAAAGGAATTTATCTAAACATATTTAAAAACTATGACAAACCCATAGCAAACATCATCCCTAATGGGGAAGAACTGAAATCATTTATATTAATATCTGGGACAAGGCAAGGATGCCCACTCTCACCACTGCTTTTCAACATAGTACTGGAAGTTCTAGCTAGGGCACTAAGGCAAGAGAAATACATAAAAGCAATACAAATAGGGAAAGAAGAAATAAAGCCATGATTATATGCAGATGATATGTATAGAACCCAAAAAATCCATAGAAAAGCTAATTAAAATAATAAACCAGTTCATTAAGGTAGCCAGATACAAAATCAACATACAAAATACAAAATCAGTGGCCTTTCTATATCAAGCAGAAGAAGAATAAATTTAAAAAAAATTCCATTTACTATCACATCCAAAAAAATTAAATACCTGGGAATAAACATAACAAAAGAAGGGAAGATCTATAAAACATTGCTAAAAGAAATAGAAAACATAAAAATATGGAAATACATTCCCTGTTCACAAATTGGAAGAATTAACATCATCAAAATGACCATCCAACCAAAAGTAATCTAGAGTCAATGCAATTCCAATGAAAATTCTAATGATATTTTTAAAAAAGACAGAACAAAAATTACTGAAATTCATATGGAATAACAAAAGACCCCGAATATCCAAAACCCTCCTGACCAATAGAAGAGAGAACAGAGGTATTACAATCCCAAACCTCAATCTATACTACAAAGCCATAATAATAAAAACAGCATAGTACTGGAACAAAAATAGACAATCAGACCAATGGAACAGAATTGAGTGACTAGAAATAAAACCACACATATTACAGTCAACTAAATCTTGACAAAGGGGCAAAAATCATACATTGGAACAAGGATAGCCTCTTCAATAAATAGGGCTGGGAAAACTGAACCACAGTATGCCAAAAAAGTGAACCAAGACAACTCCCTCACACTATGTATAAAATCCAACTCAAAAAGGAAAAAAAACTTGGATGTAAGACCTGAAATCATAAAATATATTGAGAAGAATATGGGCAAAACTCTCCAAGACTAGCACTTCAGAAACCCCTTTCAGGATACAGCTATAGATGGTTAAAAATAAAAAAAGAAGAAGGAAAATATGAACAGCTGGGCTTACATAAACTAAAAATCTTCTACACAGCAAAAGAGACAATAACCAAAACAAAAAGAAACTCAACCAAATGGGAAGAAGATCTTTGCCCTACATACAAGTGATAAGGACCTGACAATAAAGATCCACAAAGAACTCACACAACTTAACAAATATAAGACAAAAAGTTCAGTCCAAAAATGGGGGAAAGATGTAAAAAAAACCATTTCTCAAGAGAAAATACAAATGGCTAATAGGCATATGAAAAAATGCTCAACCTCACTTATAATCAGGGATATGCAAATCAAAAGCAAAATGAGATACCATCTTACACCAGTAAGAATGGCCCATATGAAAAAACAGGCAACAACAAGTGCTGGCATGGATGTGGCTAGAAAGAAACACTTTTACACTGCTGGTGAGAATGCAAATCGGTCCACCCTCTAATGAAAGCTGTGTGGAGGACACTAAAACTACTGAAAATGAAACTCCCATTCACCAGCAATTCCACTTCTAGGAATCTACTCAAAGGTTACAAAAATTTTAATTCAAAAAGACATGTGTACCTGGATGTTTATTCCAGTGCTAAATACAGTAGCCAGGATATGGAAGCAACCCAAATACCCCCAAAATAGATGAATGGTACAGAAAGCTGTGGTTTATGCACACAATGAAATATTATTCATCAATCAAAAAAGACATGTTTATGTCATTCATGGTAACATGGATGGAGCGAGAAGGAATCATGCCAGTAGAAATAAGCCAGAAACAGTCACTTGAGGGCTGCCTACGTGACCAGGTCCCTAGTCGTCCAAGCTCCCTTGTCAGCAGGGAGCAAAGGGGGTGAAGGACTCTGGGTGGGTAAGCCCACTAAGCCAGGTGAGCCCTGGAGGGGGGACAGGTTGGAGGTTTTATTGATTTATTGATTGATTGATTGATTGATGTATAAATTTCACAACATTGTAATCTCAAGGATTTGCCCCCCCCCACCCTCCCCTCCTTTCCTCCCCTTTCCCTCTTGCTCAAAGTTGTGCACTTCAGTTTGGTGCTTAGCTTGTTTTGACTTTCCTCAAGGCTTTTGTTTATTTTTTCACTATATCCCATATATTAGTGGAATCATTTGGTTTCTGCCTTTTTCTTTATGGCTTGTTTCTGCTAATATGATTTCTTCTAAATACATCCATGTTGTTATAAAATCGTCCAATTCGTCATTCTTAATTGATGGGTAATATTCCATCGTGTATATATATATACCACATTTTTTTCATCCAATCATCCGTTTGGGGGCATTTAGGTTGTTCCCATGACCTTGCAAATATAAATTGTTCTGCGGGGAGGGTGGAGATTTTGACTGCTGCACAGGGCAGCCATCTGCAGCCCAAATTGCCAGAGCCATGTTGCCCTCTGCTCCTAGCCCAAGGGAAGCATAGAAGGGCACAGACTCAGCCATCTGGGCCCCACCCCCACTCAGGGAGGTACCAGTGCACAGGTGGGTGGGCAGGCGAGGGGTAGGGGGCGCCCCTTCCATTTTGCTCTCACTCCAGCTAAACTTCAAGAGGAACAATAACATGTAGCAACACAAACCCCATCATAGAACCGGTGAAGGATAATGCAAAAAATCCAGCCCACAAGCCTGAGCTGGACACAGCAGATGGACAACCGAGAGAACCAGTGCATTTGAGACAAGAGAAACAACTGTAGAGACATGATGTCACCATGTGCACCTACGCACTCACCTGGCCAGGAAGACCCAGGAACTCATTTCGGATATGCCTTCTAGGAGAGCAACACCCCCTCCCCACACTACGGGAGAGGAGAGGAAGACCAAAGATGGGGCAATCGGCCCCACATCAAAACGGCAAACTGAGCCAGAGCAGATGATCTACAAAGGTCATTCACAGACGCCTGTGTTCACAGAGAAACTTCTTCACCAACAATGGCTGGGGCCGAGACCCCCTAAATCTGACACCAGAGCCATAAGGTAAAGCAGCAAAACAGCAGAGATGGGATTGGAGAAGATGGCCTGCAGCAAGAAAACACGGACAGATCACAAATGAATACAGACTGGCCACCCAACCCAAACTTAAGACTGAAAACCTACCAGCAAGGCTTGCCTGGTTCCAATAACACAGTCCCTCACCCAGTGAAAGGACACTGCCACAGGAAAAAAGAGCCTAATGGACTTAGCACAACTAGTAAACAACAAAGAGTGGGGTTTGACAGAATGGAGGGGGAACCAGAGGGAGGAGGGAGGGGGGTATACCAAAAACCACTTACAGAGGTTGCGATCTAAAGAACAAAATAAATATTTTTTTAAAAAAAATAAGCCAGAGAGAAAAAGAGAAACATTGGATGGTCTCACTTATATGAGGGATAAAGGAAAACAAACAGAGAAGAAAAAATTTAAACTAACTTTCAGCAGAATTGAAGCAAAGCGCATGAGAGGGGGAGGGGAGAACTGGGAGTGGAAAGGGCACAAAAGTTTTAGATGATGGTTCATGGATGATAAGGTGGTGGGAGAACACTTGGGTAAATAACGATGCAAAATAAAATAAATAATAAGAATTTTTTAAATAATACACTTGTTTCATGTTAAGGACATGAGATTTTGGTGCATCTATCACATTGTAACCTAGTGTGTCCTGAATGCTGCACATCTTAAAGGACCAAGATGTAAGCAGGGGTAGGAACAGGATAAGCTTTTGGACTCCTGACTTTACTTTTTTTAATTTTTATTATTATTATTTTATATCCATGTATATATTTTAGAAGGACAGTAGCAACCAATCCAACAAACAAATGCTATCACATCTCTAAGGAAGAGCCAACATTTATTGAACACATACTGGGTATTTTCTATGTATTAGTTTATTGAATCCTCAGGAAAAGTTCACTGATAATGTTGGTTATATGCTCACATCCTTAATAACCTTTCTTTCTCTTAACTAAATTCTGATTTTGCTCTCATATTCAATCCTCTTTCCACATGGTCATGTGCTTTACAAAACCATCCAGAGGAATGGTCAGATCATCAAGCTGAAAATTGGTTAAAAGTTTGTCTAATGTCTTGCCAAATACTGTCGTTTATTTTTATAATGATTTTCCTTTTTAGTTTCAACTTACACTTCTAAACTGTGTAAATTATATTTCAAGTTAGAGTAAAACGGTATTATAGAACCAGAGCAGGATGAAACATTGTAGTTGTAGGGACAACAAAGTTCTCAAGTTGTCCTCTCAAGTTGTTCTCTCAAGTCCAAATTGTTCCTTTATTTTATCACAGTTGTACTGTCACATCACAAGCTGAATTTTTTTACTGCATTATTCCTATAAAGCTTATAAATGCAAAAATAAAATGATACATGCTCATCCAAAATATAAATATTCACAGGTATTTAATTAAATAAATAAATAAATAAAATTTAAATAATTTATTTAATATTCACCTGTGAAATTCACCAGTACTTTGAGAAATCTAGAAAGTATTAACCAGTTCGCTGTTCATCTTAGGATCATCTGCATTGTACTTATGAAAAGAACACCATGAAGTAAGCAAAATGGTATCACCAACTACGTGTGAAATAAAAACAGAAAACAAAGGAGTTAATCAAAATTACAACATTTGCGAAGAGCATTTAGTATGCCTTTGAAAGTGCTTTTTGCTTTCTATTCCTAATGCTTGCCTGCCATTCAACCAACCAGTATTCTCATGCTGTAAGTACTAGGATAGAGATAAAATATAGATGCTGGTTATTGAAAGGAAATTATTGTCTTGCAAATCTATATTATCACATGAAAGAAAAGCCTAACAATTAGATTAACTGGAAGATATATGTTTTCTTAGTATTTCACACGCACATATATATATATTTTTTTCTTGTCACTGCAAATATGTTTGCATAAATATATCCATTAAAATTTTTATCCATTTACATTTCTAGGGGAGTCTAGAGAATTCTCTCCATTTTCTTTCTTCAATTGTCCTAATAGTGATTATATATATATATATATATATATATAATTAAATACTATCACATATGAGTGAACATGTCCGGGAAGGAGTATACACAATAAAATTTATATTGACTCTCACACCTCTATCTAAATAATCTTACCTTTGAGAATTTAAAAGAAACCTCAGTACCATTTCTAAAAGCATTAGACACCTAGATGGGGTAATCTAACGATTGTCTAAACCTCTAGGAATCTGTAATATAAAGCAAGCAAAGTGTACTCACAACACAGCAGAATAAGGTTTTGATAAACCTTTCCCCTAAGTACAGGTAGAGGAAACTAAATGTTCTCTCAGGTAATTTCATCAGTTCATTGCTGGCACTGGAGAACTGACCCACAGATATTTTACATGAGATCGGTGACTTCTCTGGTAGTGAAACAAGAGAAGGAAGTTGCCGCCAGGGCAGCTGCCAGACCAGTCTGCCAAATAAACATGGACTGGGAAAAAAACTGTCTTGCTCACATTCACATGTGGGGAGTTGTTTAGCAACCACCCCAATCTGGCTAGGTTCGTCATCAGCTCTAGCAGTTAAGGAAGAATGTCAGAGCTCTTGGATTTATCTACATAGAATTTTTAATAATTACCAGGGGAAAAGACAGCCAGCAAAAAAATAGCCACTGGAGGCTCTTTGTCTCTTCTCCAAATCGCCCCTCCCCCAGGGTGACTCTGCCCTTTTGTCATCTCCTTCTAGGCCCAGGTATGCACAGCTACATGTGAACACATCCATTGTGCCATATGTGTACAATCATGGAGGAGGATGCTATGCCACAGGTGCTGATTATGGAAGCTACTTGTATAATAAGCGCATGAAAAACAGATGGCTCATTTAAAATACAGGAATCATTTTAGTGAGGACAGACTGCAGACCTCTATGCACACCATGGCTAAGACTTTAGGTTTAGTTGTGAAGGGATTCTGGATTCTGATGGCACAATCTCATACCTCTGTGCAGGGAACAGAGAGAGGGAGGAGGAGGGGAGGGGGAGGAGGAGAGAGAGGGAGGTGGGAGAGAGAAATATAAGATGCCAAAAATCTTTGAGGTCTATTGTTCTGTAGTACCAGGAATCTATATAGATATTGTTACGTGTGGTCTTCAGATATCAGTGGGTATGCAATCAGACTAAATAAAAATATTCAAAAATCTCTTATCAAGATCCAAGTGCTTATTTCTACTTAAATAAGTGTCCATTTCATTGCTGCAAGCTTGCAATTAATTTTCAGAGTTCTGATAAAGTTGTTTCTCCTAATTCTTGCCAGGTTATACAGTATCATTCTGTGATTCTGTGGAGGTTGGTTCTGGGAGTTCCCTACAGCAGCATTTTTGCTGATATTACTGAATATATTTAATAAATATTTTTTAATTGAGGTAACATTGGTTTACAATGCTGTGTCTTAGAAGTATACGATCTCCCCCTTTAAGTATAGGATCTCCCTCTTTAAGTGATGTTACCTCACTCCACACACCACCAAAGCACTCATAGTTCACCACCTGAATTTACTATGCTTCTTCTTGACTTTGTTTCCACTCCTCCCCACCACAACTGTTAGCCTCGGATTTCTTTAACTTTATTTGTTTTGATCTCCTGGGCTTCAATGCTATGAGACCCTAGAGACCAGAAACTACAATCTTGGTCATCTTTGTCTCTTATTTTACTGACATAAATCTTCCATTATTGGCAGAATAACTGAGAAAAGTGGTCAGTAGCCATGCTTTTGTATGTTTAGATAGGAATGAGGGAAATATGGGCTTTTCATGAATAGCTTTGTTGCATCAATGGATTAAGTTTCTTGTTTAGATCAGACCACTAACTGGTAGATTGGAAGAAGGTTGCAGACATAGCATGCCAGTATTTAATATAGTTATGCAATAGAGTCAAATATACAAATACTAACCAAAAGTAATTCCATACTAAGGGAGGCTTATAATCATATATCTTACATTGTTGTATTTTTATTAAAAATCGGTGCCAAAACTAGGGAACTGTCACTAGTGATATATTGCTTCTCACTATGTATTGAATTAAGCCAGATGTAAAGAAGGATGTATTGCTATAAACTACCGAGTATCATCAATCCTATTTCACTTCCTAAAAAAAATTTTGGCTTCATAGTTTTATTTCCTTTGCAATTACCTTCAGTTTATCCAAATAGATACTCACTAATGAAATATCAGCATGTTATTATATACATGCTGGATCTACTTCCTCTCTATTGTCATTTTGTGTTCTCTGCTCCCTTTCTATATATACCATGGGAGCTATATTTTGAAGAAGTCAGTATCACAGAATGGAGTAAACTGCATTTCCTGAGTCACTGCATAAAGGAAAGCTACTTGGGAGCAGAAGGGGGTAGGGATTTGATTCATTTTTAACCAATGGAAATAAATTCTTATTTATATAAGGTTAATATATTCTTTTATAAGGATTTATATGAGGTTTATATATTTTTTATATGAGGTTTATATATTCTTTTGATACAAGTCAGTATTACTTATCCTGACTAATATAACAAGCAATAGAGTATTTTGGATGATAGTGCCTCTATTTCATAGGTTTCAACAATGCATCTAATGGAACTATGGATCAAATCAAATAACAGTATACAATAGCACAACTGCAAGAATTCCATGTGTGTCTGCATTAAATAACAATGTACACAAACTTAGAATGAGATGCGATTAGACTTTGATTCAGCATAAACTGTGAAGAATCAGAGTTGTAAACAGTGTTAGTACTATCTCAAGAGTTGATGGGATCACTATCACCAGAGGAATTTAAATGAAGGTTACAACATCATTTAACTACCATCACTTTCTGAGAAGGTAGTAAATGGGGTTTATGCCTCAGAGTGGAGTTTAACTGAATTATCTATACAGGTTCTTCTTATAGTTGACAGTCTTTGAGTCTAGGAAGTGTAACTGATAGCCTGGAGGAGTTGAGTGGTTCAGTAAGAGCTGACTATACCAGTCAGGTTAAGCTATGAGAAATACTCTCAAATTTTCAGTGTTTTACAAAAGGTGAGACTCATTTTTCTCTTGCCTTACATATCCTTCATAGGTAAATTCTGACTTTGCTTCATGACTTCTTCATTCATAGTCTCATGTTGAAGGCTGAAAGAATCAGCACTTATCTGAGGCATGCATGCCTTGCTGCAGAGCAAAAGGAGTAATGGTGGAACCACACAATGGCTCATCACTTCTATGTGGATGGGATGTATAACCCATCCACTCACATTTATAGGTCTAAACAAGTTATAATGGTTAAGTCTGATGACAATATAGTAGGAAAGAGATTCTTGCTATCAGGATAGACCCCATGGAGATGGTGATGGACCTGGTAGATTGGGGTAGAGAACACTTTGAACAAATTCAATTTATCACAGTGACATGATAATTCCACCCAGAATGGTTATTATTTTATATGTAGAAAAGGTCCATGTGATATGATTTCATAGAGTCAACCCTCTTTCTATATTGCCTTTCAGCATATCAGTGATTTTACTCTCAAGTGAATTAATTTGAATTCCTCTGTAACATCAATGGAGCAGAAGAAATGGCAATTTTTATTGAGGAAAGGTTAGAGAAAGTTCTTATTTTCTAATTTCAAAGCAAGTTCTATAGAGTAAGAATATTTTAAGAGCACTTTAAGGCAAATTTCTAGCTCTGAGCTGTCACAAAAGAAGAATCTTGTCTCGGATAATTAGATTTTTGATTTTCCAAACAGCTTTGTTACTGCTTAACAACCTCAAGTCCCTTTTTCTAGTTTTAGCAAGGTTTAATTCTATTAAATCTTGGTCTTTGTCCTATAGCTTGCATACTCTATCCAGTTCTTGCTGCCTTCGTGTTAGATTCTCTTGCTGTTGTGTCACTAATCCTCTTCACTCCAACATATTACTAATGTAGCTTCACTACCCTTATAGACAGCTATCATCACCTGCCTTTGTCTACAGTTTCCTAGCTCCTGCATCTTTTTTCCCCTTTTTGGATGTGAATAGTTTTTATTGTGTTTGTAAATACGGTGGAAGCATATTGTGTTTGAATTCTCCAGTGAAATCTTTAATTAGTCTCCTGCCTCATTCTAATTGAATAACCTACTCAGCTGGTTACCAACTAAGAGAACCCTTTACTTTCTCAGGTAGTAGTTCAAGCACTAGTTGGTGCTATGTCTTTTACTACTGGTGTGCTTTAATTTGATATCATGACTGTTTCTGAGAAATGGGAAGATTCTCAAGAACAGACTGTTGGAAGAAGGGAAAGGCTCGCAGATCAGGTAACAGCTGAAAATAATTTGAATACGCAAAACAAAGTGATTATTACTAATAGAACTAGTTCCTAGAGAGGTTGAGGGTTGAGTGTATGGGAAACTACCGTGACTGTTCAAATGCTGCCCCTGGAGAGAATAAATGAAATCTCTGGAAGAAGATAAAGAGGAATGCATAGCCTCAGAAACAAGAGTTAGATGCATGATTTAATTAATAACTCAAGGAGTCTATTCATGCTGGTCTTTTTCTATGAAAACTGAGAATGAGGAATAGAGGATAAAGGATATAATAACCTAAACATAAATAGCCATTTTAGAAATTGCATCAGAAACTGAAAACAGACATAAAACATTTGAAATATAGACTGCTCGTGGTTAAGTGATACTTCATGATCAAGGAATAAGTCTGAGGAAGCAAAAAGTATACACCATAAATGTATACAATATATATTGTACAATGAATCCTCAGTTTGAGCTATGTATTCATTTAGTGTATTTTAGTTTTACCTACTGTTAATCCTATAATATCCCCTAGAGAACTTATTTTTAAACATTGACTCCAGCAAAGAAAAAACCCCAGATATCGTAGAACTATTTACATGTCATTTTAACATCCTCAAGGAAAAGACAGCCAAAATAATTCATATTTAAATGAATGGAAGGAGTACAACTTCACAGCTAGAAACTGGATTTGACAGTGAGTACCAATGATAGACAATTTCCCATGGAGGATATCACAAAGTAATACAGTAGCAGTCGAAACAACACTCTTTGTAACACATTGTACTGGCTTCATTTATCTGTTCAATGAATAGGAAATCTACTTAAACCACAGTGCCAATATATGCTATTTCTTTCACCTCAAATGCTTTTTTCACTTTGCCTTTGTGATAATGGAAAAAAGGTGTTATAAACAAAAAGAATGTCTTTTATCCCACAAACTACTTAATTCATGCAGTGAAGCTGCTAGCTGAGGTTTCTGTTTGTTTTTTTAAGAAAACTAAATAATTTAAAATTCATGTCAACAATGACACATTTAGAAAATGAGCTTATAATCTCAAAAATTAAATTTAGACACAGGGTTTATATGAAATATAATAATGTAGGTGAATATAGAAAATGGTTGCCATATTAAAATCATAAGGTACTTTATTGCAATAACAAGCTTTGCCATGAATAGTCTGCTCTTAGATCATGATGCTAAGGAGAAGATTTTATGTGAAGTTCTAAGATTTATTTCATTTTCAAATATCTCTTATCCTCTGAAAAATCATTGCTATTTAGTCTTTAAACAGTGGCTGATGTCAAAAGAAAAATAATAGAGTAAAATGGGACTGGGCATGGTGGCACATGCCTGTAAGTGGCAGTCTAGGAAGCTGCGGCCTGAACCGGGGATCGCAGTTCAAGTCCCGCTGGGGGCAACGTAATGACACCTAGTTCCAAAAAAAAGTAGGGCATGGTGGTGAGCACCTGTAATCCCAGCTACCTGGGAAGCTGAGGCTGGGGATCGCCTGAGTCCGTGGTACCCTGGGCAACATGAGCCTGCAGTTTCACGGAGAAAAATAGCAAGACCTAGTCTCAATAAATAAACAAACAAACAAACAAACAAACAAACAAACGAACGAACGAACGAACGAACGAACGAACGAACGAACGAACGAACGAACGAATGAATGAATGAATGAATAAATAAATAAATAAATAAGTAGAATGGGATTAAATACCAGGAATACAAAAATCTAAATAAGGGCCCATCTGGATCCTTGGATGGGAGACAGTGAAGGGAATAAGCACTGCTAGAGTTTTAATATCACTGCAAAAGCTCATTGATACACTGTGTAACACTGCTATCCATGTCTTGCTAGCTTATTATATGATTCAACAACTTATGTGCATAAAAATTAAATAAGTTGTTAAGTTCAAGAGTAGAATACAACAATTTCAAGCTTAATTCAACATATTTTGATTTTCAAAATCAAGGGCAACTCATAATCTAACAGATGGAAAAAACATTTTAAAAACAAGCAAAGGCCCCAGGATGCAACCAGAAGCTATAGATTTTCACTGGAGCTGATACAATTTTCATTTAATTGGTATTTTTTCAAATAACCTTGGCAATATGCGTAAATATAGTAGAGAAACATTTCTAGTTCTATAAAATACAAAATAACCATTCTCCTATTCAGAAAAAGAAATAATTCACTTACAGAAAAATGTGGTCATGGGCTAGATCTACAGTGGAAATTTCTCCTTGACATATTAGACTTTGATTGATGGTCATGGAATACCACCATATTTGAATCATATGAAACTACTTCATCAATCAAAATCTTGAATATGAATCGATTATTCTTTGTGATACCCTTCTCAGAAGATAAGTTATCAGAACACTGTTTCCATTTCCATATTATTAATACTGGTATGTTAAATCTAAGTAAAAAACCTAATATTGTACAATTCAGATATATATGATAGAATTATCCATTGCCTATAAAAGCCTCAACAGAAAAAACCAGATAACACACATATTAAAAGTTTAAGTAGGAAAATCTTCAGTATATGATAAGAAATTCAGTAAATGATAATGAGAATTTTGTAGGTAGACTTCTTTCAAGTATAGGTGTTTTCAAGAAAAGTAATTAAAGTTCTTTAAAAAAAACCTTCACAGCAAATGAAGTGGTAAAAAGAGAGTGGGTAATCATCTAAGGTAAGGTATTTTGATAGTGAATAGTGCATTTGGAATATGAAACATTACCCTTCGTAATAAAGCTTAAATTTTTTCCCAACCAAACTCCTGTTAATATTTGTGCCTTTCACAATATTAACATTTGAGAAAAGTTTTGTTCAACAGGGAACAGAATTAATGAGGTTTTGATGGTAAAATATCCATAGTTGTCTTTGTAGATTAGATTATTAGCAATAACATGGCAATCATTCTTTTGCCTCATGACCTTTATACTCCTCCCACTGCCAAAAACATTTTCCCTCAAACATCTACATGGTACGCTTCCTCATTTTATTTACATTTGTGCACAAATGCCCCCTTATTAGGAGGATATATGTATAAATGCATATTTATATATTTACATATATTTACAAATACATATAAATACATATTTATACATACAAATATATACAAATATGTATATATTTATATATTACATATTTATATATATATTCATATATATATATATACACTCCTGTATCATTGTATTTGTTATACATAACAACCTTACTTTTCTCCATTACTTGTATTACGATCTGACACAATAAATAGCTATACGTTTATTGTCTGACTCACCCCAACCAGATTATAAATTCTAAAAAAACAAGGGAATATTCTCTATAGAGAAACCAAGGAACATCATATATTTAATTTAACTTTGAGTCAGTCTATCCATCATCTATCTATCATCTATCTATCTATCTATCTATCTATCTATCTATCTATCTATCTATCTATCTATCTATCTATCTATCTATCTATTTATCTATCTATCTATTCATCCATCCATCTTCTGTCATCTATGTATCTGACTGGTGTTTTTGACTAATCCAGTACCACAGGATTTATTTTATTAATCTTTAGCCTTGCATATTGTAACAACTTCCTCAAGTTCTTATGTATCATAAATTTACTTATTTATTCATCTATGGTACAGCTGTAAGACATTGCTTAATCACTCATGAGTACACCTGTCAAGAAAAACAAACAGAAAATTAAGGTAGATTGTGTTTACAGCTACTTTTATCTTTAAGCTTTTATAGATTGCAAACCAAACAGAAGAGCCATTGTCCCCACCTCCACCACCAAATTCCCTTGTACGTGCAACCCTTTGTATTTAATTGCTCCCCGAAGTCCAGACCATGTCTGCCACTGATCTGCGTCTAACCAATATAATTTTATATTTTTTAAAATGTCATAATAATGGAGCTATAAGATATGCTGCCTTTTCATTGACTTTTTCCACTAAGCAAGAACACATGTGAGAGTGACAGATGTTGTTGCATGTATCAATAGATGATTCTTATCTCTGAGTAGCATTCTATCTTATGGCTGGCAATTTGAACATCTATTCAGTTTAAGGGACATTTTTGTTTCTGGGTTTTAATAAACTGAGTAAAACTGTTATAAACAATTACATGTTTGGGGGTAAATATGTTTTCATTTCCCTTGGAAAAATAATGAGTACTGGGCTGGCTGGATCATATGGCAAGTATATCATCATTTGTATTAGAAACTGCTAACCTACCTTCCAATGTAGCTGTTCCATTTTGCATTCCCACAGCAGTTTCAGATGCTGCAAACAGTCCTTGTAGTGTTTCACTTACAGATATTACATATAACTTGTGAGATTCAGATGGGAGTGTTCCATCTTTGATACTATTGTCAGATAGCATCTTAATCAATTTTGAATTCTAAGTTTATTATCGATGTACAGAAATATACTTTATGTATATTGACCTTGTTCTTGTGGCCTTGTTAAACTCACTTGTTTGTCCTAGAATATTTTGGGTAGGCAGCTTGCTGATTTTCTGTGTAAACAATTATGCCATCTGCAAATATAAATGGATTTTTCCTTTTCAAACTGCATGTTCATATGTCCTTTTCTCACTGCATTGCCAATACTTAATACATGATGTTGAATAGAAGTGGTAACAATGAACATCCTTATCTTTTTTCCCCATACTATAGGGAAACATTCAGGTTTTTAGCCTTAATGTGCCGATGGCATCATATTTTTTGATGCCACTTAGGTTAGTCAAGTTCCCTTCAAATCCTAGTTTGTGCATCTTATTTTAATCTAGAAAGGATATTAAGTTTGTCAAATGCTTTCTTTTTCCTTGAATGCATCATGTTTTTTTTCTTTTTTAGTCTCTTAAAATTATGATTTATATTGATTTTTAAGTATTGAGCCAGCTTCACATGTCAGTACTTATTTTTTTGCATATTACTAGATTTACTTTTATAATATTAAGTGGAGGGTTTTCACATATATATCCATGAGGGATATTGGCAAAATTTCTTTTCCTGTAACATATTTTGCCTAGATTGCTAACAAGGTAATACTAGTCTCATAAAATGAGTTGTGAATAGTGTATCTGGTTTTCTGAAAGACAATTTCCAATTGATATGATTTATCATTTAGTTGTTTGCTAGGATTTGAATCTGGCATCTATTTTCATTTATGAGGAAGGTGGGTTCTGGTTGCCCAAGGATTTTTATAAATAGCTGCTCCACAGTTTTGGGTCTTCCCTTTGACTTGTGATTAAAATGGGTTCTCATTCAGGGTCTTATGTGGAAAAAAAAATAGAGAGAGAGAGAAAAATTTATATTACTCAAATGCTCACTCTCCAATCTCTCTTTTTCTCTTTCAGTATCTCATTTTGCACTGTTGGCACAAATGACAAACATCTACAGTGCACAGTAATTATATATTCCTTTAGATTCTCTGCTCATTAAACTAAAGGCTATGTAGGATGGTAATTGCCATTTAATCTACACTGTTTTGTGGGGAAGAAGTTAGCATATACTTATTTTGTAAATAGAACAGTAGCTAAAATTGAACTGATCTCACAATATATTTTCCTTACTTTAATGTAAACAAACGTGACAAATTTTTATGTAGGTCAAAAAGTCTTATATAGAAAATGTATTGTATGGTGATATTCATTTTCCATTTTTTGTTTAAGGAAAATGTTCCTATTCCCTGTGATACTATGCCACAGATAACAGCATAAAAATTTAACTATCTAGTTTTTTAAAATGGTTTTAAATAAAGACAAATTTTCTTTTCTTTACATACAAATGAGGTACAAAAATCCCAATTGGTTCTGAAGGTGTAATGATATATCATTTTATTCATCACATACTTACTTTGTGCCTATGATTCATAGGATTCCTGACATTATAATATGAAGAACTAAGGCAAATATACCTGCCATAATGGAAGTTTATAATAAAGTAGGCAAAAATAATCAAAAGAAACTTTTTCAATTTTGTCACGATTTTATGCATTATTTTATTATAGTGTATGTATATTTGACAACAAAATAGACTTAAGTTCTAGTAAAAGAGGCGTGATGCTTAAAATTAGGTGCATACTTAGTGACTGTACTTCACCTAAGAGAAAGGGAAGCAGTTTGCTTCAGCATTCATGGTGAAAAGAAAAACTAAACCTTGTAGACCCTGTTCTACTTATTTAGGAAACAAGAAAATCTGGAAAAGCATAAACATAGCTAGTGAACCATGTCCCCTTACTTTAACAAAGTTACTCAACTTAAAATTAAAACCAATCTACTTGTCTACTTGTAATCTACTTGTCTATCACCGACTTAATTTTTATATTTTCTAAATAATACACCTTTGCTTATTTCAAATGATTTTCTTTGATTTCACTTAATGGGTTTTAATTATTTTAGCCCAGACTAACAAAATGTTCTCAAATGGCATTTGGTCATGTCACCACAACGAAACATCGTATTTAAACATGGTATTTAAACTCGCTAAAACTATGTAAATTTGAATAAAATCCTCATATACATTCCAAAATAAGCCTTGGAGAAGACCATTTAAACTGGGGGAAGCTTTGCTACTGGAACCCATAATCTTTCCTGCACTGGTCTACACTGGGAATAAATACATATAACTAAAAAGTCTAGTGAGAGTTCCTCAACTTCGAGTTTATTTATGTCAACAACAAAAAGGTTAAATGAGAATTATTAAATAAATGTTATGAAATTGATCTGTCTATAATCTAAGCTACATTAAATAGACATTAATTTTGACTGCATTCATTATGATACTTTGTAATATATGTGCCATATTAAAATCTCAACACCTGTATCTGATATACTGTATCTTATTTTTATTTATTTTTAATTGAGTGCACATGTATATATTTTTATATCGTTGTGTACCCCGAGGTTCTTCCACAACCTTGTCACCCGTGAATCATTTCCTTAATCTCTTGTCCCCATCTCTCCCCGGCTTTCAACTTCCCTCCTGTTCCCTTGCTTTATGCATTTGTTCTGCTGTCAGTTTGTTAGTTTTAATGTTTTCTTGTCCTTTCGTTTGTTATCCCTATATCTCACATATGAGACTATCTGGTATTTCTCTTTTTCCTTCTGGCTGATTTCAGTTAGCATGATTTTTTCTAACTCTGTCCATGTTGCTGCAAATGACATGTTTGTCTTTTTTGATTGCTGAAAATATTCTATTGTGTAAATATACCACAAATATCTAATTCCTTCATCTGTTTTGGGGCATTTGGGTTGTTTCTATATTCTGGTTAATGTAAATAATGATGCAGTAAACATACAATTACAGGAGTGTTTCTGAATTAGTGTTTTGGTGTCCTCTGGGTAGATTACCAGAAGTGGAACTGCTGGATTGAACGATAGTTCCATTTTTAGTAATTTGAGGGTCTCCACACAGCTTTCAACAGTGGCTGGATCAGTTTGCATTCCCACCATCAGTGTAAAAGTCTTCCTTTTTCTCCACATTCATGTTAGTACATGTTGTTGCCTGTTGGTTTGTTTGCTTGTTCAGTTTTGGATTTTTTTCATATGCACCATTATTACTGGTATAAGGTGGTACCTCATTGTGGTTTTGATTTGCCTTTCCCTGATTATTAGTGATGTTGAGCATATTTTCATATGCCTATTGGCCATTTGTACTTCTTTTTTAGAGGTGTCTTCTTAGCTTTTCTCCCTACTTTTTGACTGGCCTTTTGCTTTGATTTGTTAAGTTGTATGAGTAGTTTGTGGATTTTTTATATCAGACCCTTATCACTCATATGAAGGGCAAAATTTTTTCCCACTCATTGACTCTCTTTTTGTGTTGCTTGTCACATCTTCCACTGTATGGAAGATTTTTGGTTTAATGTAGTCCCAGTTGTTTATATTTTCCTTCATGTTTTTAGCATCTGTAGATGTACCTGAAAGAGGTTTCTGAGGTATGTCTTGGAATGTTTTGCCCATATTTTCCTCTTTGTATTTCAAGATTTCAGGTTTTATATTCAATGGATATTTTATCCATTTTATTTGGATTTACATGGTGTGAGGGAGTAGTAAAAAAAAAGTTTTTGTATATAGTGATTCTGTTTTCCCAGCATTATTTTACTAAAGATACTATCCTTGTTCCAATATATATTCTTTATTCTTTTGTCATAGATTAACTGACCATATATGTGTGGCTTTATTTCTGGACTTTTGCTTCTATCCTATTGGCCTGGGAGTCCGTTTTTGTTCCAGTACCATGCTTCTTAATTATTATGGCTTTGTAATACAGTTTAAAATCTAGGAGTGTAATACCTGAATTCTCTCTCCTCAGCCAGGAAGAGTGTTGGCTATTCGAGGATTTTTATTTCTCCAAATGAATTTTAGTAACATTTTTTTCATTTTTTTTGAATGGTAGCATTGAAATTTTTATTGGAATTGCATTGAATCTATAGATTGCTTTTGGTAGAATGGCTATTTTGACAAAGTTAATTCTTCAAGTCCATGAGCAAGGGATGTCTTTCCATTCCTTTGTGTCTTTTTCTATTTCTTTTAACAATGTTTTCTAATTTTCTTTGTATAAATCTTTCACATCCTTATGTTAAGTTTATTCCTAGGTATTTATTTTTTGTTGCTACAATTGTGAATGGGGTTTATATATTATTTCAAATGGTAACAAGTGATAGTTAAAATAGGCAAAGCAGAGGAGCACAATTTGAAATGGCAAGATACATCCAGTTGCTTTTGCTTTATTTTTTTTTTCTGATAGAGTCCATGAAGTTTTAGGGAGACACAACTGAAGCATAACATTCATATCTCAGTTCCTTAACTGTAATACACCATTATTCAAATAGTATATAATTAAGCACTATTGTTTCACAACTGATGTTTTCATAATTATTGGTGGATCAGAAATTGGATTATAGGTACATAAGCTAGTTAACTATTTCCTATTTCCATAACACTTCGTGTAGTGTTGTAAAGATGGTAACCACTGTTAGACTGATTATAAAACAGATTTAAAATCACCACAATGATGAAGACTATAAAAGAATTTATTGTATGTGTCTCCTTGAGAAATATCCTAGTATTTTCTAAGATATCAAAAATATTTCTAAGATATGGTAGAATTCTTAAACATAGAATGAGTCAATAGAAAAAAAAATAATACCTAGTAAATTCTTCCTGATTTTAGTTTCTATGCACAATACTATTTTTTTCTTCTTACCAATACTGAAGAATGTTAGAGATTCTAAGCTAGAAAGTATATATAGGAAGACACAAAACAAGTTTATGCTCAAGAAAAGCGCTACCACCTATCAAATTGTGATTTAGGAAACATTATTAATTCTCTTTGTGATTTAGGACACATTATTAATTCCCTCTGTCTCAGTTTTCTTATTTGTAAAAAATTAGATGTTACTGATACCAAGTATTAAGTGAAGTGAAGAATGTTCCTTTCAAGGCCTATACACAAATGTTCTCAATTTGCTTATGATGCAGGTGTTGTTTACTTTTTACTAAAGATATAGAAAAAGATTATTCATTTCATAAAATAATAATTAACTTTAAATATGGATTTCCAATAATATTTTTAAGTGCTTCATAAAATCAGCTTGATTTACTTTTCTGATTTATGCAACCATTTTAGTAACATGATTATCCATAATTTGAATTATTCATCTATGGGATTTTAATTTCAAATCTACACATTATATGAAGTAAAGTATTTTCTGGTTCAGAGAAATATTTCCATCTCAGTTATACAGAAATGTTCCTAATAAAATATGCTCACATAAAGTCTAAAAAAATTGACTACTTATTATGTGTGAAAAAGGTTGTGAATTAAAATTTAATTATACAATTCTGAGATAATCTAGAATAGATAAACACATCTAAGATATGAATCTGATTTTGGGTAGAAAAGTCATAACAATAAAAAGTGTGTTTATTAGGTCAGAGATTATAGGAAATTTCCCTAAGATTCTATTTAGATATCTTCCTATGCTCAATTATATAACTATTAATTTCAGAACCATTTATATGGAAGAATTCACAGATTTCAATTTCTGAGAATGAGTTAAGATAAGTATCAGACTATTAATATGACACAAAGAAGTGATTTTGGTTCACATTTTGCTGTTCCTATAGACTTTTGACTCTCTTCTTCACAGAAAAGGAAATCAGTGTGTAGCATCGATTCAAAATCTCCTGGATAACCAGGGTGGTGGCATGCACCTGTAATCCCAGGAGGTTGAGGTCAGGGATTACTTGAGTCCGCAGATTTGAGACTACCTAGGGCAACATAGTGAGACCTAGTCTCAAAAGCCAGGCACGGTAGCACGTGACTGTAATCCCTATAATCCCAGCTACCTGGGAGGCTGAGGCTAAAGATCACTTGAGTCCGTGGGATCAGGACTACCCCGGGCAACATAGTGAGAACTAGTCTCAAAAAAAAAAATCCCTTGGATATATACTCTATTTTGTTTAACTCAATTCAATAAAGATACACCAAGCCAAAGTTCTAAGTGTTTTTAAAAAGTTCAAAATAAATTCTTGTCCTCAAGAAGCCCATAATTTTGTGTAAATAATTAAAATACATAATTTAGGTGTAACAGGAGAAACAAAATCTGCAGTATCACTATTCTAGTTTAAAGGAGAATTTAAGAGTAAAAGAGAGAATTATTTGTAACATTAGGAAGGTCTGTATGAAAAATATGACAGAAAAGGGATAATAACAGTAAACTTTTCCATCTAAGATATCTTAGATGTTAACATGCTTTTAAGTATAGAACAGTTTTATTCAACATCTTATTTGATTTGAACTTTATCATTCAAAATATATTTTACTTTACTAATATATAAAAAAACAAGAAGTATTCTCAGTGATATGGAAAAACAATTTTGTAACTGTAAATGGTGCAACCATTATGGAAAGTACTATGAAGAAATACCATACGGTCCACTTATTCCATTTTTTAAGTTATCTGAAGAGCATGAAAACAGTAATGTAAAAAGGTATATGCATCCTGACATTCACTGCAGCATTTATAATAGCCAAGTTTGAAAACAACCTAAATGTCTAATGATAAATGATTAAATGAAGACATGATACACAACACACAATGGAATACTTCTTTGGTACAAAAAAGGACAAAATTTTACCATTTACAACATGGATGGACCTCAAGAGCACTGTGTAAATGAAATATGTCACTTGGATAAAGACAACTACCATATGATCTCACTTATTTGTGAAACATAAATAAATAAATGAATAAACAAAATAAACTCAGCACAAAATATAGATAGGTTGCCAGAACAGAAGGGATTTAGGGGTGGAAGAAAAGGATAAAAGAGATCAAGAATATGATGATGAATTGAAATTATACTAATGATGTGGTATTTTTAGATACAAAATTACAATACTATATATGTGAAAATTATATAAAATTTTATTTTAAATAAATGTACTAAATTTAAAATACGGTTTTACTATTTAAAATTAAGATACTTCTTCAACTGTGTTACACAGTTACATTTACAATTCTGGAGACTACTGAGGTATTAATATGTGCTTTCAGATAAGGATTACACGAGTAGTTTTCAGATAAGGATTACACAAGTAGCATTTCTATAGCTAGATCTGAACTTCTTGTAAGTAAAGAATTAATACAAAATATTATAGTCCAATTTATTTTTATTTAAAATCATGAAACTTCTGCTAGTGGCTAAGATTTTGTAACAGGTATTGGATTTTATTTACCCTTTCACCAAACAGAACTAATAAACAAGCAATATATAAGAATAAGACAAAAAACAGTTTCAATACGTTGTGAACTAGGTAATGATAAGTTTGGGAACTGTATGAGTTGAGGCCTATGTTTTTCCCAACTGTCTGCCTGAAGAGAATTTCCAGGACATGGCACAGTCAAGGAGAATAACAAGTAGAGCCCAACAGTCTCCTTACTTTAGAAAACAGAGCAGGGAGTCAAGGAAACCAAGTGGACTAGAGTTCAAAGGTCAGAATATTGAAAAGAATAGTGAAGTATAAAGAAAATTCATAATCTACAAAGTGTCCCTGAGTCTCAACATGAAGTCCTGCATGTGAGGAAACAATCATGAAGGGGGAGGGTAGGAATACCTGAAATGATTAGAGAAAATAATCTATGAAGATCATATAAGGCTATGAACAGTTTTAGTCTTCTTTCATCAGCATGGCATACCTCATAAATTACGCAGCATAAAGTAGATTACTGGAGATTTTTCATCAGTGGTGGGTCAAAATAAACCATAGACAATGCTACTTTGGTCCCATAAAAAGACTTAAAAAATACAAAATTTCTCAAGCTATTTCCAGGTAACTTCACTGTATTCCAGATTTGCTTCAAAAATATTTATCGGAAAACAAAAATAAATAGCATTTAAAATTATCTGACACCCAATAAAAATGTATATCAAGCAAAAAAGCAGAAAACTACAACTTACTACAACTTATAGTGAGGGAAGGAAATTAATCAATTAAAATCAACCCAGAGGTAACATGGAAAAAAGAACTAATAGAGAAAGCCATTAAAATGGTTATATCAACTATGTTTCAAGTATACAAAACAGCACCTTTCTGGGAAAGATTTAAAATTAATCATATTTAAAAATAGCTCTAGAACTATTCAACAGTGCTAAATACTGTATCAAATTAGTAATTTCCCATTTAAATATTTTATTAATTTTTAAAACATACTTGTCTTTTTTCACAGTGTAGCAAATATGTTGGCATTATGTTGCTTATAATACCCTCTTACTATTTAAAATGTATATGTTCTATGTGAGCTTCCTTTTTTCTTTTTCCTCTTTCTCACCACAGTAGATTTAAATTAAAAATAAAAAACAGAAGTAATTGATAAAAATTCCCAAAATAATTGGTGATTATACAACACACTGCTAGATGGCAGATCAGAGGAGAAATTGGAAAAGAAATTTTAGAACTGTTTTGAACTAAATGAAAAAGCAATTTATTTAAATTTGAAGGATGCAATAAATGCAGTACTTAGAGGAAAATTTATATGACTGTATATATATATATTAGAAAACAAGAAAAATCTAAAGTAAATAATATAAACTTAGGAATTTAGAAGAACAAGTTAAATCCAAAGTAAGAAAAAGAACAATAAAAATTTAGAGCAGAAATCTATAAAATTTAAAACAAGAAATCAATAGCAAAAATCAACAAACCCTAAAGTTGTTATTTGAAGATCAATAACATTGATAAGTCTCTAGCCCAAATAAATAATAAAAATAAATGTGACCAGTTATGAATATTGTAAATGAAAGAGGAAATATCAAAACAGCTTCCTTGTAAAGCACAAAACATACCATAAATAATCCTATTCCTAAAAATTTTGGAATTGTTAATGAAATAAGCCAATTCTTTATGGACATAATCAGCCAACATTGACACAGGAAGTTACAGACAAAATGAAAAAGCCTGTATTTATTGATGAAACCGAATCAATAACTAATAGTTTTCCAAAATAGAAACCAGCACATTCAGAAGACTTCAGTCATAATATATATTTTATCTCAAGCATTTTCTTTAGATTCATTTTTTTACAGCATTCATCTCTTTAGCTATAGTATTCAATCGTTCTGTCATGTTTTCTGCTTTTTCCATTAGAGGCATTATCATATTTATGACAAATTAAAAACATTATTTCATTATTCAACATTCTACTATTTCTAGCTCTGTTTCTGATGTTTATTCAGTCTTTTCAAACTGCATTATTTGATTTTTAAAGTGACCTTATAATTTTCATTGAAAAGTTGCTATGGTATACTGGGTAAAAGGAACTGCAACAAATTCACAATTAGTAATATTGTAGTAAGGTGAAAGGGGGGCATAATAATAATTTCATATGACAAGGTCTGTCTTTTAGAAAGGTTATGTTAGTAGACTGAATTTCATCAGTGTTGTCAGTCCCTAACCTTATGAGAGTCAAGATGGCTAAAGGGAGCTGAAGCTGGACTCCATGAGGATTTTAGACTCTGAAAATTCTCAGAGAATTAGACTCTTTGTCATAGTTTCTTCTGAGGGTAGAATGTATGAAGCAGAGTATCATTTGGAATATTTCAATACGTTTTCCTTCCCCAACCCCTGCCAGAAGCAAAAAGAGATTTTTTTTTACTTATAGTCAATGTAAAGATCTGTTAACGTTCCTGGTTGTTAAACTCACAAAAGTGTGGGAATTCCTTTACGGTTAGATTGCCCTGTAGATTTTATCATTTTAGACTTGTACATACTGAGTCTCTAGCACTCATCAGTTACAGCTCCAGTTTTTCCATGCTAGCACGTTTCTGTGGAGATTTCTTCTCCACGGTTTCTGTTCTGGAAAGATGTGATTTTCTATGTCTGCCTGTGTTTCCCCTTGATTTGAGGCTAGTGATCTGCATTTTGATCTTTTTTTCTGATAGATAGAAGAAAAATCATTTTAGTTTATTTAGCTTTCTATTTGTTAGGATGGGATATTTACTTCTAAATTTCTCACTTGCTGTAACAGAAACTAAAAGTCTGCATATTTGTCATTTACAACTTTAATTTTGTGCTGAAATTTTCATATTTTAAATTTCATGCATGCTAGCCTCAAACTCTGTACCAACTCTGTTAAATCTTTTTTTTCTTTCTGTTGACATGGATCACCTGGTCTTGTCTATTAGTATGTTTATTTTTTAATACACCCCAGATATAGTGTATGAGATGTTATAAGATACTGAATTATAGTGTTTCCTTAGAAAAGATTTATTTTGGTTTCTTGCTATCATTAAAATATAGGAATAATACCTCCATCAGTTTAATAATTGATCTCATTGGAAGCCAAATCTCACTTTTCTTGAGATCTTGTTTATATCCAGTTCACTCTTTTCCTTCAAGATGATCCTTCAAATGTCTAAAATGAAAGCCATTGTTTAATTGTGTGAGTTCCTTGTGGATCTTCATTATTAAACCCTTATCAAAAAAATAAAATGAAATGAAATGAAAGCCAGCTATGTTTGAGAGAGACTTCTCCTTTTGGGGACCTGAATCCCAATTTTCTTCCCCAGACTAATAATATTATTATGCATCTCAGAAAGACTGCTTTAAGCATTTTAGAAAAAAGTCATGAAATGCCCTGCTTACCTTTATTTTTTTTGGACATTAGCTCTTTATATTCTTTCAGTCTTATTAACTCACTCTTGTCTTAAATGTACTTAAACGATGTTTTCTACAACATTCGGTTGATCTCTGCAGAATGATTTGGTTGAGTCGAGCTTATCTATTACTACTGAAAATGGAACTCTCCTGTATATATTTTGATATGCTATTTGCTATATTAAGTTTCATGCCTGATTCCTTTTACCATATTTACAGTCTTCCTTGGTTGAGGAAGTTATTTATTTGTCCTGGGATTCATGGCGGGAAGAAATATAAGAGTGCTTTGTCAAGTATTTTACTCTTAAATCTTCTGATTAATTTCTTCTTGCTATGTTGGCAGTATCAAAGAACCTATCAGTTTAATCAGCTACCCTCCCCCATTTTAAAAGATAAAATGCCAATACGTCAAAACCCTTAATTGGTATATTTTGAAATTGTAATAAATCTTTTATTGATTTAAATTAGCTTCTATAGCTATGATTTTTTTTTTAAAAATAGCACCTTGACTGAAACTACATTCCCCTTGTACTTTATCAAACATTAATCTATGGCATTCTCTGAAATTATGATGCTGATGTTAAATCCCTAATCAATTGACTTTCAGTAATGTGAATTGTTCTGAAAAAAATATAGATGTGTCTGATTTAATCAGTTGGTAGGCTGTAAAAACAGGATGGAGGTGAAAGAAAGCGAGAAATTCTCCGTGATCAGTAATTTGGGCTCATGCTCCTGGGATCCAGCCTACCTTTACTTACTGCCAGTCCTATAGAATTTAGGTTCTTTACCAAACCCACAATCATTTAAGCCAAATCTTTCTAATATATCAGATTAATTCAGAATCTGATGCCTTCATATTTATAAATATATATGTGTATATATATATGTGTGTGTGTGTGTGTTTATTGGTTCTACTTCTCCAATTGAAACCCAACTCATAAAATGTCAACAAACACATTCTTCAGGAATAAAAAGAGGTCAAATAGCATTAATAAGCAGAAGAGAAATGCCATAACCATGGAATGGAATCTGTGGTATTATTTTTAAATGGGTTCTTTTGTCCCATATCTTCAGAAATTACTACAAGACACAATTGAGTCAGACTTCTTTAAAATAATTAACTTTGGGAATGCAAATGGAAATAGAAACAAAATTAATTAATATGCTGATTTCACAATGTAAAACATCAGGGGATAGTTGATCTTTATCCATGGCTTAAAATTGCATACAAGATTAAATTGATGATTCCTATAAATATTTCCTTCATTTCTAAAGAATAAAACATAAAAATGCTATTCCAAGGTTAAAGTTAAGACAATGGGAGAAAAACATCAATTTATTATCCTTGAGATTAATTAAACATGAAATATTATGAGAAAATATTGACTAAGTACCAGAAGGTTATTTTGATGCTATAAAAAACTGTGCAGCTAATAATGATTCTTAATAATGCCCAGCGAGAATAGAATCCCACCACTCTCTATTAGTGCACACTTATTTTCTCTTTTTTGCAAATAAGCTAGCATTACCATAATAAGCATGTAAGACATCATAAATAACTGTGTATGCAGGAATAAATTATTTCTGCTCTAGGAAACTATAACCAGAGGGAACAAATATTCTTCTGGATTTGGAGCAAGAAGCAAAGCTCTGTAGCAAAATGAAACATTAATTTCTTGGAAAGAAATTGAAGTTTTCATTTTGGAATGATGCCATTCAGAAGATTTTATAAATCCGGTTTTAAGTGAATTATATTCGAAAATAAAGCAATCAACAGTTCACTAAAACCTTTTTAGAATTCAGTTTAAATGAAATATAGTGTTCCTTAGTTGCTCAAATTAGCAATTTTTGGAGAAAAAAAAGGGTTACTATTATAGTTTTGGTTCACATAAAACTACACTTTAAGAGTGTGCAAAAAGCATCATTATTCTATCTACCCGATTGTATAAATAACATTCAAGTCATATTTAAATAGTAATTTTAGCACACATGTCTGGGTTAGAGTTAGGTTTAAGCCCCAGGTTTCATTATGCCTTAGAGTTCCAACTAAAATTTTCTTTTGACCTTCAAGTGTTTTATTCTAACCTCTGAATCCTGTAATGTACATTCATCCATGTAAAGCAGAGTTTCATGATATTTAAGTCTGTGGAAATTGATCTGACAACCCAATAATTGTACAAATCAAAATAAATAAATAAATAAATAAAAGAGCTAAGAGAAAGTAGAAAAAATATATAACAATTTGCCAGCCAGTAGTGTACAGCTTTTTTCTAGAGCCAACTTTAATAGGAATTGAAGTATTATTACTTTGATGATTGCTGTTATCACCATTTGCCTCATTCAGTAGGTGGCCATGTAATGTACAATAGGAGTTATCAAGAAATACTCTTCAAGTATGCTAAAAAAAACATGTTTATAACAGCATGGAATAAATGTCAACTTCTATTTTACTATGAGGGGTTTTTTATTAACATGGACTAAGAGCATTATTTGAAAAAATAAATGCTACTATAACTAGTTCAATTATTTAACCCCAAACTTTAATATGGTTTAATGGGTCTTCAAAGAATAATGTTATAACAAAGAGACTTTAAAATATTTTTATTTTCTAAACTGATTCTTGAAATAAAAAGTTATTTGACATTTGAGAAATATCTCCTATATTTCTAAATAAGTTGGGTTCTCCACTACAATCATTTATTCTCAGGACTTATTATTCCTTTACTGATTTTAAGAGAATATGAGTTATGATTTTTTTTTTTTTGAGACTAGGCCTCGCTATTTTTGCCTGTGGAACCACAGGCTCACATTGCCCAGGGTACCACAGACTCAAGCAATCCCCAGCCTCAGCTTCCCAGGTACCTGGGATTACAGGTGCACACCACCACACCCAGCTATTTTTTTGGAACTAGGTCTCCTTACATGCCCCCTACGGGACTCGAATCACGATCCCTGGCCCAGGCCACGGCTTCCTAAGCTGCCACTTACAGGCATGCACCACCATGCCCGGCGAGTTATGATTTATTATATATTTTTTTCGGTCTTGATTGTATTTTATGACTAATACAAACTCCTCTACACACATCAATATAAAACATACTTCCATATCATGTTCTTAATTAAGGAGGCCAATCCTGTCTATTCTTAATAACACGAAGGACATTGTATCTAAAATGTATCAAGTCACAAAAGAATTCGCATTGTCTAAATGAACATCAGTACTTTCAAAATTTAGGAAACTAAGAGAAGTAGGGTGTTTTCCCTATGCGTACAGTATGTTTTACTTCTCTCTAGAATTTATGAAAGTCATTAACCTCAAAAAGTCAACTGTTTCCAATACAAATGCTCATTTCTCACTTCCCTCACACACATGTATTTCCCTCAAGTCCTAATTCTTTGGTTGTTTTTAAATTTAGATTACTTTGAGTTGATATCATCCCTCTACCATCATTTTCTAAAAGCATAGCTATACCATACAGATATACCCAAGGCACCCAAAGTTAATGAATTTTTAATAATCTACTATGTGCTATTGTAGTATAACATAGGTATGCTTTTGCCTATGAACTATAACTCTGTAGAACCATGTCTTACCAATGTAAGACATGTAAGTGACTGCTCTCCAGTCACTTAATATACTTCATTTTTGCTTCTATGACAAATATTTGTAACTTAGGGATGACAGACTTCAAAAACCAAATGACCTGAAGTATCTTTTCTTGTAATAGGTATGATGAAAAGGGATAAATCATATGTCAATTTGTCCTAGCATTATAGAGAACACAGAAAATACAGAGGCCCAAAGCTGAGAGGCAGATTCTTATTAAGGAACATAAAGGAAAGCTGTAGTTAAAGCAAATATAGGTAGAAAAAAATAGTAAGAGAGGAAGCCAGAGAAAAGCTAAGGATGGAGGACAATGCTTAGTGCTTTAGTCACTATAAGGATATTTTTTCTACTCTAAGTAAGATTGAAAGTAATATGGATGGACCTACAAGGAACCATGTTAGCAGAAATAAGTCAATGAAAAAGATAGAAACCTGATGATCTCACCTCTAAATGGGATATAAGGGAAACAAACAAAAGTCCAAGAAGAAGTCAAAACAGATAACCAGAAAGGAAAACTGGTTAGACTCACTTCAGACTTCCCAGAAGAAACACTTATGGCAAGAAGACAATGGGCTGAAATATACAAAAAACTCCAAGATAAAAAATGCCAGCCAAGGATACTTTATCCTGCAAAGCTCTCCTTCATTTATGAGGGGGAAATATTGTCCTTTTCAGATGTTTATGATGTCTCCAAAAATTCACCATAACCAAGCTCCTTCAGAAAATACTACAAGAAGTCTTAAACTGTAAACCAAAGGAAGTATGAACAGGGAGAAAGGAACAAGGAAATGAAGTGAACTACAAAAAAGAAAACAGATGAGTAAATTGAAAAGTATGGACTGCCACTTGTCAATAATCACCCTAAATGTCAATGAAGTAAACTCACCAGTCAAAGAAACAAGTAGCAGGGTGCATTAAAAAAATACAATCCAACTTTCTGCAGCCTCCTGGAAACACACCAAACTGCTAAAGATAAATACAGATTGAAAGCAAAAGGCTGGAAAACAATCCTATAAGCAAACAGGCCCCAAAAGAAGGCAGGTACAGTCATACTCATATCAGATTTCAGACTAAAAAAAGGTAATAAAAGACAAAATAGCCAGTATATAATGATCAAGGGGACAATAAACCAAGAAGACATAACACATCAATGTATATACACCAAATGAAGGAGCATCAAAATATACCAATTATTAGCATCTTTGAAAAAAGACATTAAAGAAAATACATATATAGTAGGAGACTTCAACACCAAAAACAAAAGTCTTGGATCAGATGGAATTACAAATGAGTTCTACCAGACATTCGGAGACAAACTGGTGCCTCTCCTACAAAAAAATCTTCCAGAAAATAGAGAAAGAAGGAATATTACGAAATACATTCTATGAAGCCAACATCACAGTAGTACCAAAACCAAGCAAAGATAACACAAAGAAAGAAAACTATAGACCAATCTCCCTAATGAGCACAGATGCAAAAATTCTCAACAAAATCTTAGCAAATAGAATCCAACAATACATTGAAAAAGGTAACACACCATGACCACGTAAGATTTATCCCAGGGAAACAAAGATGGTTCAACACCCGAAAATTAATGTAATCCAACACATCAACCAAATGAAAAATAGAACTGCATGATTCTATCGATAGATGTTGAGAGGGCATTTGACAAAGTGCAGCATACATTTATGATGAAGGCCCTCAAAATTATGGGCATAGAAGGAACATACCTTAGCATAATGAAAGTGATATATTGCAAACCCACAGCTAATATCATCCTAAAAGGAGAAAAACTGAAGGCCTTCCCTCTGAGATCAGGAACAAGACAAGGATGCCCATTCTCACCACTACTTTTCAATCTAGTTCTAAAAGTCCTAGCTGAAGCAATTAGGGAAGAAAAGAACATACAAGAGATCCAAATAGGAAAAGAATGAGTAAAACTATCACTGTTTGCAGATGATATGATAATATATATAGAGAATCCTAAGGATTCTATAGAAAACCTAATGAAAATAATAAACCAGTTCAGCAAGGTAGCAAGCTACAAAATCAGTGCACAAGTCAGTAGTCTTTGTATATGCAAAAATTCAGTCTGAAGAAGCGAAAAAGAAAACTACCCCATTCACAATTGTACAAACAAAAATTAAATATCTTGGAATAAACTTGACAAAGGATGTGAAAGACTTACACAAAGAATATTAGAAAACATTGTTTTTTTAAAAAAAAGAATACACAAAGAAATGGAAAGACATTCCCTGCTCGTGGACTGGAAGAATTAACATTGTCAAAATGACCATTCTACCAAAAGCAATCTAAAGATTCAACAAAATTCCAATAAAAACCTCAATGACATTTGTCAAAGAAATTAAACAAAAGTTACTAAAATTCCTTTGTAACAATAAAAAACCTCGAATAGACAGAGCACTCCTGGCTAATAGAAGAGGGAAGAGAGGTATTATACTCCCAGACATTAAATTGTACTAGAGAGCCAAAATAATTAAGTACATGGTACTGAAACAAAAACAGACACACAGACCAATGAAACAGAATCAAATAAAGCCACACATCTATGTCCAGTTAATCTTTGACAAAGGAGCAAAGACTATACACTGGAGTAAGTATAGTTTCTTCAATAAATGGTGCTGGGAAAACTGAACTGCTATATGAAAAAAAATTAATCTAGACTACTCCCTCACATCATGTACAAAAACACCCTCAAAATGGATAAAAGACTTGGATGTAAGACCATAAAGTACATAGAAGAAAATACAGGCAAAACACTCCAATACCTACACTTAAGAAAACTGTTTCAGGACATACCTACAGATGCTAAAAAATGAAGGAAAACAAACAGCTGGGACCACATCAAATTAAAAGCTTCTGTACAGTGAAAGAGACAATAACCAAAACAAAAAGAAACTCAACCAAATGGGAAAATAATTTGCCCTCCATACAAGCGATAAGGGTCTGATAAGAAAGATCCATAAAGAACTCACACAACTTAACAAAAACATAGCAAAAACCCCAGTCAAGAAATGGGGCAGAGAGCTAAAAAGACACTTCTCAAAAGAAGAAATACAAATGGTCAATAAGTATATGAAAAAAAATGCCCCAAATCACTAACAATCAGGGACTTGCAAATCAAAACCACAATGAGATACCATCTCACACCAGTAAGAATGGTCCATATCAAAAAAATGACAAGTGCTGATGTAGGTGTGGAGAGAAAGGAACACTTTTACACTGCTGGTGGGTGTGAAAACCAACCCAGTCATTCTGGAAAGCTGTGTGAAGGACCCTTGAACTACTAAAAATGGAATCACCATTCAATCCAGCAATCCTACTTCTAGAAATCTACACAAAGGTTATAAAAACTCTAATTCAAAAGGACACCTGCACTCAGATGTTTATTGCATCACTATTTAGAATAGCCAAGATATGGAAACAACCTGAATGTACCCAAACAGATGAATGGGTCAGAAAGTAGTGATATATGTACACAATGGAATATTACTCATCAGTCAATAATCACAAACTTATGTCATTTGTGGCAACATGAATGGAGCTTGAAGGAATCATGCTATCAGAAATAGACCAAAGAAAAAGAGAAATATGGGGTGGTCTCATTTATATGAGGGGTATAGGGAAAACAAACAAACAAATCAATAAGAAAAATTTAAAACTGTCAGCAGAACTGAAGCATAAAGCAAGAGAGGGAGGGGGAAATCAGGGAAGGAATGGACACAAGAGATTAAGATGATGGTTCATGGGTGATAAAGTGGTGGGAGAACCCCAGGGTAGACAGCAATGTAAAAATATATATATGTATATATACACACACACATATATATACATACACATATATATGCAATCAATTAAATAAAATTAAAGTTTCTTTTACTGGAAAAAAGATAACAGTTCATGGGTGATGTGGTAAAGAGAGAACAACCCTGGGGAATACAATGATTATATATATATATATATGATTATATATGTACATAAATATGTAAACAACAAAATGATTAATAAAAGAAAGAAGAATGTCACTGTAATGACAAGGTTTTGCTTGGAGAAATGGATCTCTTTTTTGCTATATAAACTCATTCAGGGTGCACAGAGGTGGGGAGCAGGCAAGGGTCAGAACACATAGATAAGTTAGTAGACTCTAAGTCAATCAGGAATGGGGTTTTTTTGGATTATGAAGATAATAATAGAAGTCTTAAGCTGTTAGTATATATTTCTCCAAATACATACATACATACATATATATGGAAACCAAAGAATTTGTTGATAGACAGGATGTGGAGAATGAAAAATATTGCCATTAAATGAATGGGAAAAACATAGGTGGAACTTTTTGTCAGGTAGAAAATAAGAAATGAGATCTAGTATATCTTAAATTTGAGTTGTCCTTAAGTGACTTATAGATACAATGAAGAAATCATTTGAAGAGATAGCATATATAATCTTCATGCCATGACACTATTATTAATATGTTAGCCAAGATTTCATTGATAGTATTATATCGGCAATCTCATTATCATTAGAGAGCATACAGTATCACTGGATAATGTATTGTTACATATGTTCTCTTCTTGGGAAAGGGGATCCTGTGTTCTTTTTAAGAAGTGTCTCTTGGCTATCATGGCATTGACAAGAAGTGACAAATGTTTTCTACTACTTAGAAACTAGTTTAACAACCAGAAATGGATGGGTGGAAACATTTCTATCACAAGCATGCATCTCATCTTTCAAGTGGAAACTTAGAACTCAAATATACAATTTTTAAATTGGAAAACCTCATGTGTCCATTTGTATTAAAGTACTGAAGGATGCAAACTGTTTGTGATACCCTGTCATCTAACCTTATCCCAACTCACCAAACTTGCAAAAAGAATGTCACTAGCTCCTGGTGAGTGACACTAAATCTCCTGTACCATGACAGGCATAATCCTTTGATAAAATAGGCTTCTTTATCTGTAATGTTATCATCTGTCAACTAAAGTGATGTGATGTCACATCAAGGACAAAATATAATAAGATTTGGGTATAGATACACTATTTTCTTTTGCATGAAATAATCCAATTTAGAGATATCTGACAAGTACTGTAATTATTTAAAGTACTTATGACAAAGTAGCCTAATTTGTCAATATTGCAAACATAATTGCAATGTGAGTAGTCAAAATAATTGTGATTAAACCACTCTTTAGACACTGTTTAGAAGAGGATAAAATGAGAATGACAAGGAACTGTGGCTGCTGACATTTAAAACTCAGAAAGAATTTTCAGCCTATCTACAGGGATTACTTTCATGAAAAATGCTTTTTCCAGTCCTTATTTTGATGTTACATAGGTATGTGATAGTGGATGCTCATTTATATGGAACTGACAAATAACTTGTGTGCCTTTCTCATGATGTGGTATATAGTTTATAATTATCATTCCATTGTGATACATCACTCAAGAAGAACTTTTCCAATTATCCTCTGAGAATCTTTTATTTTTTTCTTCAAGAAACCTAGATTATAGGGAAACTACATTCTGGAATATTTATGTTAACATTCATCTGATATTTATTCTTAATCATTTTATTTATACAACTGAATATGTTGATTTCAAATGGACATAAAATTCTCATTGTTATATCTTACTTCATACACTTTATCTGCAATATTTCATCATCTATGCACTATTTTATTCTAATTGTTTAGGATATTGCAAATAGTCTTGTTAAATATGTGATTCTACCTTACCTTTAAGCCTTAAGTTGCATAGGCTTCAAATTCATAAATACTAGTTTATGAGACCATAGTCAAAGACACAAAAAGTCAGTCTCAAAAGAAAACTACAAGTACATATCTTAGTCATCACAATGAACTATTGGCCTACCAGACTAAACAATATGTAACTCATTTAAAAATAATACATAAATAAGTACTAGGCAGATTCATCCCACAATAATCTAAGAAAGTTAAGCATAAACATTGTTGTAGAAATACGGTTCTGAATATGAATTTTTTTTAATTTTTCCTTTTTTATTTATATATAAATTTCACAACATTGTAATCCCCAGGGTTTACCCCCCTCCCCTCCATCCCCCCCACTTTTCCCTCCTGCTCAAAGTTGTGCTTAGCTTGTTTTGACGTTTCCCCAAGTCTTTTGTTTATTTTTTCACTGTATCCCATATGTTAGTGAACTCATTTGGTTTCTGTATTTTTCTTCTTGACTTA